>PVKS010004460.1:0-87531 GCA_004027875.1 Aplodontia rufa | reverse complement strand
CCAGTGCTATTTGTTCAGCCCAAAGCTTCTAATTAGCCCTTTAAGCCCTTCAGTTTGAACTTTCCTACAATCTCCATTCAGGTCCACCACCACTTCCATTTTCCCACTGCTCTAAAACAAAGCCTTGACTGGAATGTTTTTACAGATATTTTCATGGAGTAGTCTTCACATTTGTGGGGGGACCTTAGTTGGTGGGTAGCCCATTAACTATCATATCGTATTCAGCAGGAAGGACTTTAATCTGTATACAATGAAAGCAAGGGGACCATCATCTTCAGCCCAGTCTTAGGTGTGCTGGCATGAGCTTTAAAATAAATTGAAGAATTGGGACAGAAGGCAAGAGGTATACAAAATTAAGCAGTATTGGTAAAACTGTGATCTGGTTGACCATTATCTCAAGTCTGGTTCTGCAGGGTGGCTCTAGGAGAAGTCTTATCCTATAAGGGGACAATCAGGTTCCTATTGTGAGGTGATTGCTCCTACTTAGCCTTAGTGCCTGCCAAGGGCAGGAACTCACAGAGGCACCCTCATCAGGGCGTTAACTGCCTGCAAGCCTCCACTGTTTCTGGGAGGTTTAGTGCTATTACTGGAGACTTCTTGGGAGGGTAGGATACTGGTGGTAGTGTTGGAAGAGGAGGGAGGGTAGGATGCTGGTGGTAGTGTTGGAAGAGGACATTCTAAAAGCTGGCAGTTGACAATCTGTTGAAAATTTCCCTTATCTTAACTTCTTCAGTGTTGAAGAGAGCAGATTACCAGCTTTAGATGAACACTCCTTAAATAATTAACATGTCTATTTTGAGAATTGAGCAGCAATCTGATCCCAAGTTTAAGGTACTTAAAGGAGACAGATGCAAATGAAAGCAGAAATGTCAAGCTTTTTATCCTGCTTTCAATTACCTATTGAACATAAGCAGGTTCAAGTGAAGAGTTGCTGCTTTTTAACAAAAGTGGACTCTAGGTCCCTGGTGTATTATATTATAAACTCCTAAGGGGGGAAATGTGAATTTGCCTAGCTCTAGGGGTTTACTTTTCCAATGACTAAGAAATCCACTAAGCCACCAATCAATAAATATAATGTAATTTCTCAAAGCTCAGTTTACAAAGAAGGAAATTAAATAAATAGTTGAAGATACCCTCAATTGAATCCACAAGTTTTATTAGTAGATTCAGGAAATTCTAAAGAGTTGGTTGCTTGGTGACCAATATAAACAACTTTGGATTCTAAGAAACCAAGGAAGGTTGAGAAGAAGAACCTTGCTTCCCTTTGAGGACTGTGCTGTGGGATGCCATTTTGAAGGTAATTTCAAAATACTGCAGCTGTGGGGCTGGAGTGGTGGCTCAGTGTTTACGGCACTTACCTGCCATGCACAAGGACGTGAATTCAAACCCCAACACCACGTACACAACAGAGTGTCTGAGCAACAAAATCCACATGAAAAACTAAATAAAAATGATTCTCTCTTTCTCTCTCACTGTCCTCTCTCTTAAAAAAAAAAAAATACTGCAGCTGTATCAGCATTGGAAGGAGTTCATTAGCATCCACTCAATGAGAAGTAGCTTGGGGCAGTTTGGGACTTTGGATTAGGTGTCAAAGGGTCAGTATTACTTCAGATACAAATCAGGACTATAATCTTAGTCAAAGCTCTTCCCTCTGGGCCCTGATTTTGGGATTTATAAGATGAAGGCATTGAAACACATCATCCTTATGGCAGAATTTCCAGTTATCTCTGGAGACAGTTGTACGGCTATGTGAATACACAATGAGAAATGGAAAGTAGAAAGGGAAAATGAGGGGAACTCTCAGAATACAGCCGGCAGAGGTGGAGTATTTGAAAAAAGCCAGGTGGAGGTGATGGTCTTCCCACTAACCAGGCTTCCCGTAGAGTGCTGCCCCGCCCCCCTGCCATCCCCCCCCCTTGGCTGACAGCTTTAAGGGCTGTGGTTTCTTTTTCTTTCTCTCTTTCTCTCTATTTATTTTTTTGATACCAGAGATTGAACCCAGGGGCACTTACCCACCAAACCACATCCCCAGCCCTTTTTAACCTTTTATATTGAGATAGGGTCTTGCTAAATTGCTTAGGGCCTTGCTAAATTGCTGCAACTGGCTTTAAACTTGCAATCTTCCGCCGCAGTTTCTGGAGCTGCTGGGATTACAGGCATGCACCAAGATGGAATTGTGATTACTATAAATTTAATGCATCTAAGAACCCCTGAAAGGGCTGTGTGTTTCAATAACACTCATCTGGAATCAACTACAAGTTATATTTTTGCAATAAGCCACACAGAGAAATGAGAAGTTGGCAGATTGCATTAAAAAACACAATAGGAATTATCTGTTTATCAGAGATAATAAATATCAGTTTTACTTATACATCTCCTTGAACACAATAAACACACTTTTAATGCTCTGAGTATATAAAAGACTTGGGACATGCCATTCTGCTCTTGGTTCTTGAGGCTACTTGTTGGGAGTGAGGGCCCTGCCTTACAATGCTGGTCCAGATAACGTCTAAGTTTAGGTAATAATGGAACCTTTAAATTCTACAGATCCTTCCTTCTTCTCTAAGCAGTTCTAAACTGGCTAGTGCCCAGTACCCCTAAATTCTTCTGTCAGTGTGGGATGCTTCTAACTTAGAGATCTGCCTCCTAAGGACAATAGTCTGTCCTCTAAACCAAGAACAATGATTCTTCACATTTATGGAATACTTTGCAGCTTGCACAGAATTTTCACACTTCCAGTTTTTAGCCTTTTTTTTTTCAAGGCTGAGGACTGAACTCGGGGCCTTGCGCATGCTAGGCAAGCACTCTGCCACTGAGCTAAATCCCCAACCCCTCAGTTTTTTTTGTTTTTTTTTTCAGAGAGAATCAATTTTTATTGAGTTTTTCACATGGCTTTCATTGCTCCGACACTTAGTTGTGTACGTGGGTGCTGGGGTTTAAACCCGTGTACTTGTGCATGCCGGGCAAGCACTGTAACCACCAAGCCACCGCTCCAGCCCCAACCCCTCAGTTTTTAGCTTTATATCAACCCTAAATTAGGACCAATACCAGACTCTCCATTTTCAGACTGGCAAGCCAGCAACATTAAGTTAGTTGCCTAAGGTACCATGATTGAGAAGTGCAGAACCTGGCCTTGCCTCTGTCTTCTGATTCTAAGACACAACAACGAGCCTCTTCTGACCAAAACATGTGTACATTTTGTCCTGTCCCCCTTCCTTTTTTTTTTTTTTTTAAAGAGGGGGACAGTGAGAGAGAGAGAAAGAGAGAAGCAATTTTTATTTAATTTTTTTCATGTGGCTTTCGTTGCTCCAAGACTTTGCTGCGTACATGGTGGTGGGGTTCGAACTTGTGTACTTGCGCATGCCAGGCAAGCTGAGCACCCCCCCTTTTAAAACACCTTTCATATGCTCCCTTCCTTCTCAATTAGCCATTATATCAAATTAAAACAACTATTCCTTTGACTATAAATGTTGGGCTGGAGCAGTGGCTCAGTAGTTATAGGGCTTCCTAGCATGCATAAGACACAAATTCAAACCCCAGCACCATGTACACAATGAAGTGTTGGAACAATGAAAGCCACATGAAAAACTAAATAAAAATTGATTCCCTCTCTCTCTCACTGTTCCTCTCTCTTAAAAAAAAAAAAAGACTGTAACTGATAATGACAACATGGTATTCTTTCTGTATACATTATTACTCTTATGGTTTGGATATAAGGTGTTGCCCAAAAGTTCCTGTGTGAATGCAGGAGATAAAATGATCAGATTATGAAAGCTGTATCCTAGTCTGTGGGTTAATCCAGTTAGTGGATCAGTAAATTGAATAGATCACTGGCTGGTAACCTTAGGCAGGTGGGGTGTGTCTTGGGGATTATGCAATGTGCCCCTGGCTCCTTGCCCTCTCTGCTTCCTGGCTATCCTCTGCCATGTCCTTCTGCCATCAATGTTCCACCTCCAGCCTACAGCAAAGGAATAGCTCACCATGTACTAAGACCTCTAAAACCAAGGGCCCAAACAAACTTCTTCTCTAAGTTGTTCTTGTCAAGTATTTTAGTCAGTGACTAAACAAAAAGCTGACCAACACTGTTATAAAGGTTTCCTATGTCACATGTTAAAGAATATATATATAGGGATATCCTTGATCACTCCATAAGGGGAGTCATCTTAAAATGAATCCAGTCCTCTTTCTGATGTTTAATTTTTCAGTTGTAGATGTACAGAATTTTTATTTTATTTATTTATTATGGCACTAAGGATCAAACCCAGAGTGTCACATGGATGAGGCAAGTACCCTGTCATGGAGCTATAACTGAAGCTCCTCTTTCTGTTTTAAAGTGTTTGGGATCAGGCTAGAGAGGAGGCTTGGCGATACAGCACTTGTCTGGCATGCCTGAGGACCCAGGTTGAATCCCCAGCACCATATACACATCTAAGTGTGGGGGGAAAAAAATACACACATGCATGAAAAAATGAATGAGATTGACCCTCTCTCTCTCTAAAAAAAACAACGTGTTTGGGATCAAAATGCCTCCTGCCTTAGCAGCAAGATATACATCAATGTGCAAGAATGTGAGAATGTGAAATATTTTATTATAGCACATGTAAGTCAGAAGAGCACAAATAGTGTTCTCATTTGACTATTTATTTTCAATCAGCCCGAGCAGGCACTGATTCAGGAAAAATATCTCCTTGTAACCAGCCTTTACCTTTGGCTTATTTCTCTAGTCAGACTATTTAAATACTGAGTGCCCTTGGGGTGGCGTGGCCTTCATGATTGTGAAAAGTGAAGCAACTACAGTTAATTTTATTTGCAAAAAGTTCTACAAGATATCAAAATAATCCTGTGTGACTTAATTTGAGAGAATCAGTTCTGGCCTAGAAGCATCTAGATGCAAGTTGACTTTTAACAGAAAGAAATACTGCAAAGTCAGATTTAATATTTGGAACACAGGAGAATAAATCAGAACCTAGAGACAGGAGGTATGAGTTTCATGTTACAGAGGAAAGAGAAGAGTCATACTCACACATGGTCTGTGGGGGCACCTTGAAGCAGTCCAGGAAGGGCAGAGGTTGGTATAATGGAGATAGAAGGACATGGAATATGGGACAGTAAGCATACAAGTGGTAGGGAGAGGAGCAGGAGCCAAGGCCTGAGTGGCACATAGATTAATTTCACTGTAGCTACAATCCTGCACATTGGGATTGCAGCCTGACTCCCCTACCTATGGGCCATGTAATCTGAGACAATTTATCTCAGTGAGTACCAGCTTCTTCCAGAGTCATATCTTCCCTCTGTGAAGTACTCTATAATTTTCAACTATCATTATTAGGCCAAAGAGAGTGTTTCTGAGAGAGTGCAGAGCAGTGGTTCAGACAAGCCTCAGAGTGTGAGAAAGTGCAGAGCGGTGGCTTGGCTGAACCACTGCTGAAAGAAAGTGCACA
Organism: Aplodontia rufa; assembly: GCA_004027875.1. NCBI lineage: Eukaryota > Metazoa > Chordata > Mammalia > Rodentia > Aplodontiidae > Aplodontia > Aplodontia rufa. The sequence goes on along the minus strand of PVKS010004460.1, from coordinate 82,090 downwards.
GCAGTTTAACCATGTTGTAGCCATGACAGGCTCCATTTTTGACTAGTATTTGGAGTATGGAGGAGGCAATGTCCGCCGAAGTTCTGTCTGACAAAGTCCAGACTTGGGGATGGGCTAGGCAAAGCCAGCCCCGGAGATTGCCAAAACCATCCCTTCTAGGAATTGGCTGTTTTAGTAATTATATGTATTGTGAATTTACTCAAATTGAAACTCTGATTTTTATGAGGATTCTATTGCTTAGATAACTGTTGGGGATTGTTGAGAAGGATACTTGTTGTAACACATATAGAAATCATGGAAAACAAAGCTATACTGACTTTAAAACAAAATTGGATATAGAAAGCAAAATAATTAGAACTAAGGAATAAAGAAACAATATATGTGAAACATTTACCAATACCATCCTGAGTGCTCATATTGTATTGTGAACTTTGAGTGAAAAAGGCGTGTTTACCTTTCCTGTTGTTACAGAGGATGAGCTTTAACTCCCTAGCAGTAAACAAGACATGTTTGTCTTTCCTGGTTTAGCGGAGATTGAGTTTTAACTTCTTAGTAGTAAATAAGATATGTTTACCCTTTTTGTCTTTGCAGAGGTTAGGCTTTAACTTTTTAGTCCATAGGTTAGGATGCACAGATAATTTTATAGGATTAACATTTATAGAACCTAGGATAGCTATGGAATATCTAGTAAGGTTACTATAACAAGATAGTTTTTAGATATAGGAATTGTAATAGCCTATATCATAGTCTAACTAAATAAGAAACTTTTCATTTATGCTAAGATAGGGTTCACAGACTAATGCAGTGCAGTAACCTTTAAGCACTTCTCTTATCTAGTGAGGTAATGGTTTGTAGAAACATCTGGAGGAATTTAGGGAGACAGAATTTGGGGAAGTGTTTAGTTTCTGTCCTTCGTAAAAGCAGGTTTAAACAATATGGTCAATGTGGTGGGGAGGTTGAGGCCATGAATTATACTAATGGCTGATGCTTTAAGTATTTTTTATGTCTGGTGCTCTGAAACAGTTTAAACCAAATAGTTACATATGGTCATTATGGTGGGGAAGTCGAGGACATGAACTGTACTAATGGGTGATGCTTTAAGTTTACTAGGAAACTGAAAAGAGAATTGTATAATGAAGCTGATAATGAACGGCTTGTTTGTGCACCTGTATAAAAATGTTCAACAATAAAGAAGACAGCATTTTGCTAAGGCAGGGAACTGTGTCTGCTTGCAACTTGTCCTGGAGGTTCAAGCCATTCCTCCACTCGGACTCCACTTTTCTTTCGGGAACCCGAGTTCAGCTGGGGCTGGCCCCTAGCAGGAGTAGGCCTAAATTCCAGTTTACTATGAACAAAGAACAAAAAACAATGCTTCATTCCACCAGATGAACTGACCCTTAGCAACAGCCAATCAGGAGCTGACAAGCTAATACCTAACATTCCAGGAACATCCAAACTATATATGGTAGAAGTTTGAGACAGAGGGTACAATGGCTAATAGAAATATATCATATATGTTAGAAGATCAACCAATCATGTATTCTGCAGTGTTTGAATTTCCCGCTTCACAGTGAAACCCTATAAAAATCCTGCTGTACTAGTGCTCAGGGCTCTCTCCCTAGATCCACTGCATCAGTGACGGAGGGATCCCAGGCTCAAGTGTGCATTAAACGACCCTCTTGTGTTTGCAACGGATTCGGGTCCTTGGTGGTCTTTGGGGACTCGAGATCTGGGTATAACATTTCCAAAGGAAGCAACAAAACACTAAATTAAAGTATTTGTTCTCTATAGTGTTTTCCATTAGTTAGAACCTGGAAATAGTCCACCCAATAATTAAGGAAGAGATGATGCCATTTACCCAGTTGATAAAATGTGCTACCCCTTAAATATTTTATCAATGAAGGAAAAGTACTGGGTACTTTTAAAAAACAGAAAAGGGGTTGGGGATTTAGCTCAGTGGCAGAGTGCTTGCCTAGCAAGCGCAAGGCCCTGAGTTCGGTCCTCAGCCCTAAAAAAAAATAAATAAATAAAATAAAATTAAAATAAATAAATAAATAAATAAATAAAAAACAGAAAAGACAGGAGATGTGGTCACTGGACAGTTCAGTTAGCTAAATATTTAACAACATGAGGTGTCACATAGTCAAAGTTAAAATAAGTGGTATGAACTGGGAGTGATTTTATAAATTTGAGTATGACTTGATGGACCTGCCTGGCACAATGGTGAATGCCTGTAATTCCAGGAACTCGAGAGGCTGAGGCAGGAGGATCACAAGTTCAAAGCCAGCCTCAGCAATTTAGAGAGGCCCTATGCAACTTAGTGAGACTGTCACAAAATAAAATATAAAATGGGCTGGGGTGGTTAAGCACCCCTAGAGCTACAATCCTGCAGACTGGTATTGCAGCTCAGCCCTGGAACAAAAAAAAAAAAAAAAAGGAGCAGGTAGGGGGATTGAGTTGGTCTGAAAAGAATTGACAGAGTTTGTATCAAGTATGGAAGAAAAGCTACTTCATGCAGAAGGCACAGAGGAAACCCCATTATATGGAAGGAGGAATACTAAAGGGGGTCCAGCTGGCTCAGTGGCAGTTACAGTCCAGCTGGCTCAGTGGCAGTTACAGGTCAGGACAAAGTCCTAATCTGGGGTCCTGCTCATGCTGAACCCTGAATGCCAGACTGAGTTGTTTGAACTTTATGCTAAAAGCATTTTTTTTTTTTAGATGGAGTTGGGGCAGGGTGGGTCTTGCTATGTTGCTGAGGCTGGCCTTGAACTCCTGTCTCAAACAATCCTCATGCTTCAGCCACCCAATAGCTGGGACTAAGGCATGTGACACCATGCAAGCTCACTATAAGCTTTTTTTTTTTTTTTTTTTAAGAGAGAGTGAAAGAGAGGATCAATTTTATTTAGTTTTTCATGTGGCCTTTGTTGCTCCAACACTTCGTTGTGCATGTGGTGCTGGGGTTTGAACTCAGGTCCCTGCACATGCCAGGCAAGCACCGTAACTGCTGAGCCACTGCTCTAGTCCCTCACTATAAGCTTTTTGAACAAAGAAAAAGCAATGTTTAAAGAACAATAAAAAATGGAAAACTACTGAAAAGTGGTGATCCTTCATAAGGAGATGAGGGTCTGAGCTCTGGGGAAAACCTAGGAATTGGGTCTGATACAAGAAATGCTTTGTGTGTTGCACCATTTCTTTCTTCTCTTCTAATCTGATTGGCTTTCCCACCCCATCCCATTCCTCTTCCCAGCAGTCCTCCAAGCTAGCCTCTTTCTGTACTGGTACCGCTTCTGATTTCTGCTGACCTTGAACTCTCACCAGTTCCTCCCATCCTCTTAACAGGTTCCTGTCACGGCTGCAGGCCCTGCCCCTGGAGCACGCAGTGTGGAAGGAAGCTTTTGCTGAGAAATATGACCAGTACCCAAAAAGGAAAAACCCTGCTCTCTCATCGTTACTCTCAGTCACTCCCACCACGGCTGGGATGGGGCATGACTTTCTGCTTCCCCAAACTGAAGATCGAGGAACAGTGTGGGTCCATCTCCAATGTGCCGCCCATCTTCCCCTTCAGCCCACAGCGCTGTGCCCAGCTCAAGAACCAGTATGTGAAGAAGGCGGCTGCCAACCTTACCTTCTCTCAGGAGGTGATGTGGCAGCGAGGCCTACCCAGCATGCCTTACAGCCAGTACAACTTTGACCACCTCTACAACACAGATGACATCATCCCGCCTGTGCAGATCAGGAAGCCCCGACCTGAGAAACCCATCAGCTTCAAGTCTCTACAAGTCGAGAATACCTACCAGGCTGTGAAGACAGACAGCTCTGCCAATCTTGTCAAGAAGCAGAAGAAATCAAAGCCAGCAAACACGGTCCAGAAAGCATCTCCTCCTCTCGACACCTCTTCCCAAGAAGATCCAGATCTGCTGAGTCTGCCACCTTCACCAGATGTGAATCTGGAGGAAAGAGAAGTCTGGCTTCCACCTCACGAGAGGGAGGCCAGAGGCTGGGAGGCCATCGTGCTGGAAAAGCTGAACAAACGCACTGCCCGGTGGATCCAGAGCAAGCGTCCTCTGAAGCCTGGGGTATCGCCCAACAAGTGGCAGCAGTTCCTGCGCCAGCAGTACGACTGGAGCCACATCCGGGATGAGCTCACCTCTGACAGCGACCTGGAGCTCCTCAAGCAGCTGGAGGCAGAAGAGACAGCAGAATTTGAGAGTCAAAATATCATCCTGCCCCCCAAGGAAGAAAAGAAGCCAGAGCTGCTGCTTCCTGTTTACTACAGGTAAGCTGACCAGGCCCCAGGTGTATCCATGGCTCCTCTTCAAGGTCTCCCAGGTGTGCTCACATTCCTTATCTTGTTCATTTTTGGGGGGAGCTGGGTATGGAACTGAGAGCTCACTGCATGTGCCAGGGAAGAGCTCTGTCACTGAGCTACACCCCCAGCCCACATTCCTTATTTTGCAGTGTACTCTACCATCAAGTTCATGCTCACCACCACCAGCCTGCTCTCTGAAATCTCTTTAAAGTTCCTCAGCCTTGGCACTACTGACATTCTGGGTTGAACAACTTTTTTGTTTTGTCTTGGTTTAAGGAGCTGTTCTGCCAGCCACAGTGGTGCAGACCTGTAATCCCAGCGGCTCTGGAAGCTGAGGCAGGAGGATCAAAAATTCAAAGCCAGCCTCAGCAACTTAATAAGGCCCTAAGGAATTTAGTGAGACCCTATCTCAAAATAAAAAAATGAAAAGGATTGGGGATGTGACTCAATGGTTAAGCACCCCTGGGTTCAATCACTGGTACCAAAAAAAAAAAAAAAAAAAAAAAAGGAAGGAAGGAGCTGTCCTGTACATTGTGCACTGTAGGATGTTAGCAGCATCTCCGGTCTTTACCCACTAGATGTCAGTAGCACCCCCAATTGAACCAAAGACGTCTCAGATACCATAAAATGTGTCTTTTTCTTTCTTCTTTTTCAAGAGAGAGAGAGAGACAAGCAATTTTATTTAGTTTTTCATGTGGCTTTTGTTGCTCGGATACTTTGTTGTTTACGTGTTGCTGGGGTTTGAACCCGAGTCCTCGTGCATGCCAGGCAAGCACCATAACTGCCGAGCCACTGCTCCAGCTCCCAGCAAATGTCTCTGAGGGATAAAATCACCCCCAGTTGTGAACCACTGCCTTAAAAGGATTGGCTCTCATCCTTCCTTGGCAGACGGAGCTATCTGACTGTCAATCCAGTTATCACTTAGTTGTTTCCAGAAATGTATCTATGGTGAAAATAAGGAAGGTGGATACCTCACAACACTGAGATTTGGTCCTGCCTCACTCTGAATACAAAGCCAGTGTGTCACTGACTCAAAACCCAACCAGCTGCAGGATAGAGAAGCAAGCAACCCAAGAGAAAATGACTCCACATTTCTCAGAGTGCTTCCTTCTCATTTATAGCTAGAATGCAGACTGGAATTATTATAATATCACTGATTTCCAAAAGGGAATTAAAAACAAGTGGAAATCTATTCATTTAGTGGACAAATACAAATTGCATTCTTGTTACTTTCATGTAGTCTTCTGGAAATTCAAAATAAAAGGACAGATGTGCACCTCTAATGAGCTTACAGCCTTTCAACTGGGTGGACAGACATTAAATAACTACACACAAACTTAAGATAGAATGAGGTAATATAGGAGGTTAGGTCCCTTCCTGAGTCCATTTAACTTCTAAGGGAACCAATGTTTAAAAAAAAGAAAAGGTTATGGGGGCTAGATCAATGGCCCAGCAGTTATGGCACTTGCCTGGCATGCATGAGGATGCAGGTTTGAACCCCAGAACCACATACACAACAAAGTATTGGAGCAACAAACACCAGATAAAAAACTAAATAAAACTGATTCTTTTTCTCTCGCTGTCCCTCTCTCCCTTACAAAAAAAAAAAAGTTATGCTGCCAGGTGTAGTGTTCCACATCTGCCATCCCACCTACTCGGGAGGCTGGGTCCAGAAGATCACAAGTTCAAAGACAGCCTGGGCAACTTAATAAGATCCTGTCTTAAAATTAGAAACTTTTTTTTTTTTAAAGTCTGGGGATGTAGCCAGTGGTAGAGCTCTTGCCCCTGAGGTGGAAGCAGAGGTGGGTGTGTGCCAAGGCAGTGAGGCCCTAGGTTCAATCTCATGGGGCAGGATGAGGGTGGAAGGTGTGGGGAGTCATGTTGGAAGCACTGCTGCCCTGTGGTGCTGCCCAGTGACTGCAAAGGTATGGCCTCATCAGTGGAGGGGAAAGGTAGCTGAAGACAGGCCCTTCTGGTGGCTCCATATTCAATGGCACCATGGGGATAAAGCTAATAGTTAAACACCGCTGTTCAGATGCTCATGTGTGTAGGAGCTGAGCTTAAAGAGAGCTGTGGGGAACCGTGAACCTAATGGAAAGCAGGGTGCCTTTTCCCTTTGCCTCCTCTCTCACCTCTGCCAAGATTGCCCAGGTACTCCCCACAAGTGCAGATGGTTGAAAGCATGCCTGGCAGCAATACCACGGCAGAGGATATCAAGGAAAAGAGAAGCACCTTCCAGCACCCAGAGCAGAGCTACTTCCGACAGGTGACTGCCCAAGCTGGAGAGTTTGCTTACTCCACAGACAACACCTTCGAGCAGGAGATTTACTTTGGTAATGGCACTGGGCCCCTGTGGTGGAGGCAGAGGTGGGTGTGCACCAAGGAAGTGGGGATGTCCTGGGGATTACATGCAGCAGCCCCTGGGTACCGGCACAGGAGTCGCAGAAGTGGTATCTGGTGGGAAGGAACCAGTCCTCCTCCCCCTTCCCTATCCCTCTATCTTACTAAGGAGGAAGTGGAAGATGGAGTTAGAGCTTCAGCAGGATTTGACTCTGGGAGCACTCTACCTCTTCTGTCCACACTTTTCCCTTTGTTCTCTTTGAGATTATTCCCCCACTTTGCTATGTTGGAAAAAAATCATGGGCTTTGAAGTCAGACAGATTTGGGTTCAAATCTGGCTCATCCCCTTCTTTTTTTTTTTTTTTTAAAGAAAGAGGGGACAGTGAGAGAGAGAGAGAGAAGCAATTTTTATTTAGTTTTTCATGTGACTTTCATTACTCGGACACTTCTTTGTGTATGTGTTGCTGGGGTTTGAACTTGCCTACTCCCACATGCCAGGCAAGCGCCGTAACCACCGAGCCACAGCTCCAGCCCCGCTCACCCCTTCTTAATAACCTTCAGCAAGTTACACAATCCCTCTGAGCCTTAGAAACCTCATTGGTAAAATGATGTGAAGGGGCTGGAGCGGTGGCTCGGTGGTTACGGCGCATGCCTGGCATGAGCGAGTAAATGGGTTCAAACCCCAGCACCATATATACAACAAAGTGTCTGAGCAACGAAGGCCACATGAAAAACTAAAGATGATTCTTTCTCTCACACACACTGTCCCTCTCTCTTTAAAAAAAAATTCACTTCAGGTAGAGATGAGAAAACATCTATAGCATTTATTGCACAACGCCTGGCACACACAGGTGCTCAATAAATGCCCAGTCTTTTCCTTCCACCTTGCTGAGCCCCCAGGATAAGAAACACAATCTAGGTCTGTGTGTTCCAGGCTGTTTCTTCTTCCCAGACACCCATCTTGTTCCTAAACTGCTGGGTCTTCTTAAAGAGTTTAGCATTCTGACTAAGGTATTAATAACTGAAGAAATTAAGTGCCCCCTCTTTAGTGTTTAGCTTTTCACAGGGGACAATGCCTTTAAGTTAGGTTAGTCACCTTAAAGGAATGCCCCACAGCATGGTAATCTTGGACCCTAGGGGCTTAGTTTAGGGCAAAAGGAAATTGGGCCTGATCCTGGTGAGTGGAAACCAGGAACAGAGGAAAGAGGGAGGTGCTGGGGACTCACGGTGTCTTTGTTTACAGACAAAGTGCAGATCGTCCACCAGATTGGTGCAAAGAGAGACCGGATCTTCCTGGAAAACCTCAATCAATACGACAAGCAATTATCTAAGGTCTTCCCTGAAACTCCAGAAAAGTGGAGTTCTCAGCCTATTCCTGAAGCACGTAAGCAGGAAGCTGATGTTGGGGGTTGATGATGGGAGTGTGTCTATTTCTTTAGGGTCCTTAGTTCACAGGCTGGGACAATAAGGGAGTTTCCTTCCTAACAATTAAAAATTATCTCATGCTGGGCATGGAGGCGGTGGTGTACACCTATAATCCCAACAGCTCGTGCAGGGTGGGGGGCAAGGCAGGCAGATCTAAAGTTCAAAGCCAGCCTCAGCAACTTAGCAAAGCTCTGAGCAACTTAGTGAGACCCAGTCTCAAAATAAAAAATAAAAAGGGCTTGGGGCTGGAGTGGTAGCTCAGTGGTCACAGCGCTTACCTGGCATGGGCGAGGACGTGGTTTGAACCCCAACACCATGTACACAACACAGTGTCGGAGCAATGAAAGCCACATGAAAAATAAAATTGATTCTCTCTCTCTCCCTCCTCTCTTTACAAAAAGAAAAAAAAAAGGAAAAAAAAACCTTAAAAGTGAGAGCTGGGGGAAGCTGGGGATGGGGCTCAGTGGTTAAGTGCCCCTGAGTACAATCCCTGGAACCAAACAAATGAATGTAATCTCATAAAATTATAAAATACTGAAATTAGGAAGAGCCCTGGTGGAACATCTGTTCAGTTGAAATTAGATCTAATTTTGGTGTAACCAAATGTTTTATGGCTGATAATTAATTCCTAAAGAGAAAGGGCCCATCTTGATGCTTCTAGAGGAAGTACATCCTCACTAACCACTGAGCCTAGCTCTTCTCTCCCACTATACTCAGACCCATGTCTGCGTCAGGCCCTAGGGTCTTCCTTTGTTGTGACTTGGTGATAAAATGCCCCTGGGTTAAATTCCTGGACCTCCCCCCACCAAAAAAAAAGAAGTACTTATTACTAGATAGCCTTTAATTCTCCCCCAGAAGTGCAATATAAAACTGACTAGTGTTTTCCATAAGATCATTACCATCCCTGTATACCAAGAACAGGGTTTATGGTACAAGTCACAGTTACAAGGTGTCATTTGTTTCTGCCAATAAGTGCATGAGCCCTTCTGTCCCACAGGAAATGAGAGTTGCCTCTTTGCCTGCCCTGGTGGATGACTTCATGTGGGAACTGAATGTATTTCCATCTGCCTAGAACTCAAAGGACTGGAAGTAAACATTGGCAGTTTTATTTATTTATTCCTGTGGGGTTAAATATCAGAGGTCTACAACTTTCTTACCACAAATCCATTTTAACTATTGAAGGGGGACATTGGTGGAATGGGGAGAGAGTTCAGGAGGGATTTCAAGCAGGCTGAGAGAAGTGGGGAGGGTCAGGTGGCTCCCTGAGTCTACCCTCTTGGAGGTTACCTGTCCTGTCTGCAGGCGGTTCTACAGCAATAGGCTGCACCCACCCTGCAGCCCTCAGTCCGGTGACTCAGCTTACCAGCATGACCATAGTCTGGGAGGACCATCTGGAAGACACACACTGTCTAGGCATTTCTGCTAATCTACCCCAGAGTCTCTTAGGACTTTTCACATCAAAAGAAAGAAATGTTTTTTCTTCTTTTTTCTTTTTCTTGTTTTTTGTTTGTTTTTGCAGTACTGGGGTTGAACCCAGAGCCTTGCACATGGTAGGCAAAAGTTCTACCTATCTCTGAGCTACATTCCCCAATCCCAATTCTGTGGTGTTTGTTGTTTTGTTTTGGTAGTACTGAACAAAGGAGCATTCTGCTGCTGTCCTGCATCCTCAACCTTTTTTTTTTTTTTTTTTTTTTTTAGACAGGGCCTCGCTAAGGTGAGGCTAGCCTTGAACTTGGGGTCCTCCTGCCTTAGCCTCCCAACCTTCTGGGATTACAGATGTGTTCCATTACACCCAGCAGAAGAAAATGTTTTCACCCTCCTTGCTCAAAGGAAAGAACTGATTTATAGCAAATCTAAAGGTGTTAAAAGTTGGAATGAAATCTTGTAAGAAAGAGAAATGGTTTACAGCAATAGATTAGAATATGAGATTGAGTGGCAATGTAGTAAATAATGAATTTACTAAGTGGAAATGTTTTTATTGTCCCTTCCCCTTCTTCACACAGCTTCTCTTCTAAGAAAGGGGATTTCTGAATCGGACTGACACCATGGAGAACATTAAAGTCCAGAAAATAAAACAATTATCACCGTTTTATATACAACTAGAATTATGTTTATAAATATGTACGGCTTCAGGGTTGGAGTGGTGGTTCAGTGGTTAAAATGCTTGCCTAGCATACACAAGGACCAGTTCAAACCCCAGCACCATATATACAACTAAGTGTCAAAGAAACAAAGGCCAGATGGAAAAAATAAATAAAATTGATTCTCTCTCTTTCTATCTTAAAAAAAAAAAGAAAAAAAGAAAACATTTTAAAAAATATGTATGGCTTCTCAAATTTTTGACTGCTATTTATCATCACTATAAAAACTCAAGAGATGCTAAAATCTTTATAAAAACCATTCTTTCCCTCAAATGTAAAGCCTTAGGTGGAAAATAATAAATTTGGAATGGCCAATTACACTCCACATAGCACTCTCAAATATTTAATTTCAGGAGTAAACCTCATAACACATAAACATATTTATGTTCCCTAGCATTTATTATACTTGTAAAAAGGTCTGTGAATACGGTCTCAACACCCACCCCGCAAACCTCCCTGCCTCATTGTCTTTGTAGCTTACCAAAGCTGGTGTGACATGTCCTCAGCTCCCTATTTCATCATGGGAAAGTTCCCTCGCAAGAGCTTTGCTTGGTGTTAGCTGGACAGGTATGGGATGCTAGCAGGGACAACAATGTGGCAGGGCCTAGGGCAGTTGGATGAGAAGACCTCACCTCACACTGCCACCTTGCACAGCTTGTAGGCCCGTGAAAGGAGCCCAGCGCTGGATTGCTCTGCCCACCCCAGCCAAGGACCTGCTGCTGCAGGTGGGAGAGGAGGATGTGCCCGTGAAGACCAGAAGATTCAAGCAGGCAGATTCACAGCAGGAGGAAGAGAGTTGGCAACTCTTAGTCCTGAGAAGGATGCTGCAGGAGTGGAAGACTGCCTGGGGGCTGAGTGAGTGGCGGGAGGTCCTGAGCAGGTGGATCTCACCTTGGACAGGTGTTCCTCAGCCTTTTGTTTCTTTTTGAAATGTACAAATCTGATGTGCCTCATTAAGGCTACACTGGATAACAGCCTCACTCTGTATAGTATGTGGTAGGTAAGTTAGTTATGTACATTGGATGCTTTCTGCATGAATAGATTATACTTCAATAATTCGTGGAAAGTAACCACACTAAGAAATCTTAACACATAGAAACTTTATTATCAACAAAGGCCACATGAAAGGAAAGATAAAATACACTGCCCAAGCTTTGGGCAGATCATGTGAGCACTGAAATAAAAGTATCAGATCTGCAAAGGGAGCATTTAGCAACTAAAACGAAAACAATGTTGACAGCTAGAATAAAGAGCCTAGTGATAATCAATAGTTAACCCTTGTTGGGCGGCTGATGTAGCTCAGGGGTAGAGCCCTTGCCTAGCATGCACAAGGCCCTGGGTTCCATCCCCAGAATTGCACATACACACAGATTAACATTTGTTAGACCCTATCTGCCAGGCATTTTGCTAAAAACTTTCACTAGTTAGTGCATTTAACCCTCAAAGTAACTCAATATAATAGATTCTTGTTCCTGTATTATAAATGTGCTATCTCAGGCTCAGAGAGGTTAAGTAACTCATCCAAGATCACACAGCTAATAACTATGTTTCCAAACCAGATATCTCTGATACAAAAAACCCTTAATCACTAGGATTTTGTTATGTTTGTCTTTTGAGGTGGAGGTCTTGTTATGTTGCCTAGGCTGGTCCTGAACTTGTGGGCTCAAGTGATCCTCTTGCCTTAGTCTCCCAGGTAGTTGAGACTGTAGGTGTGCACCACTGTGCTCAGTCAACCACTGTTTTACTGCCTCGTTTATATTTCAGATGGTAACAATGAAAAGTTATTTAAGCAAAGACCAACAGAATATAATAGGATGGGACTAGAGTGAATGTAGCTAAGATGTCTATGGATCATCAGAGAAATAACTTCCCTAAAAAACCCAACTCTGAATCCCATATCCTAAGCTGATGTTTTGTTTGGATTATCCTGGAGAAAAGGAACTTTGTAGCACAATATCTAACCCTGACCAGGTGGTTCTCTTCTCGCTTCCCTACTGTGACACAGTTGTCGAATGGCACCACGAGACAGTGGAGAACCTGATGCGGGGCTTGGTAGACACGTACGACGACGTTCGGATCCAAGCCATCATCACATGCGCCACAGCTGCTTTGGAACGGCCTCGGGTTGCCACCAGCCAGAAGGTCTCAGGTGAGAGCTAGGACTGACCTGCTTGAGAATGTCTCCAAGTCAAAAGGCGGAAGAACACCTCAACCGGTGGGGACCTTGTGCTGTTCTGAAATCATTTATGAAGGTGGGAAACAAGGCCCAGAGGGTGGCCTGAACATAGGTTATCAGCAAGAGAGGTCTGTTTGTTTTTGGTATTGGGCATGGAACTCAGAATCTCAGGCCCAGGCCTGCTAAGCATGCGCTCTTCCACCCGTGCCTCTGCACATCTCCTTGTGTTTGCTTAAAGGTTTGCAAGGAAGTTCAAGTTATCTCACCTTGAGGACCCTTTCATAACAGTCCAAAACTGTTTTTTAAAAAATATATATTGGGCTGGAGCAGTGGCTCAGCAGTTATAGTGCGTGCCTGGCATGCACGAGGACCTGGCTTCAAATCCCAGCACCACATATACAACTAAGTGTTGGAAAAACAAAAACCAAATGAAAAAGTAAATAAAATGGATATATATATAAATATATATTTTTTTTAGTTTATAAAGATTCTGGGTTTTATTTTACTTATTTATTTTTTTAAGAGAGAAGGACAGTGAGAATCAATTCTTTTTATTGAGTTTTTCACATGGCTTTCGTTGCTCTTACACTTAGTTGTGTACGTGTGTGCTGGGGTTCAGAGCACGTGTACCACCAAGCCATCGCTCTAGTCCCAATTTCAGGGTTTTAAGTTCTTCTGTCCACTTTTGACAAAATATTTAGCATATCTTGATTCTTTTTTTTTTTTTCTATGTAAAGGGCACCTTTATTTATTTATTTATTTTTTATTAGAAGTATATAGAGATACAGTTGAGGGGGAAACATTATCAAAACAGTAGCAATCAATGTATATAAACTTTGTTTTCCAGGGGTAATGCCAAAGCATAGATAAACCACCTTGGGTTTCAGCTGTTGCAGTTTCCCCCAGAACTCATGGGTTAAATGGGTAGTTCGTGGAGGAATGATATCGGCTTCTGGGATGGTTCCCCCATCTTCCCAATCTCCAGACTCCTATGAGTTCTTCATATACCCTCACCCATCCCCCTCCCTACACCTCCAAGCATCCTAGAGAGCCATCCCCCTATTACTCTGAAAGTCATTCAATTTGAAGTTTTATTAGGTTAGCCGTCTGCCCTACTGCTTCCCCATAAATTCTAGCATCAGCAGATGAGAGAAACCATCCGGCCTTTGAGTCTCTGAGATTGGGAGACTTCACTAAACATAATTCTGTCTGTCTCCATCCATTTGATTTCAAAAGCCATAATATCGTCCTCTCTAATGGCCGAGTAGTATTCCATAGTATTTATGTACCAAAGCTTTTGTATCCACTTGTCAAGTGAGGGGCATTTGGGTTGGTTCCATAATCTAGCTATAGTAAATTGAGCTGCTATAAATAAATATATAAATAAAATATATGTACACACACAAATATATACATATGCATATATTCTTTTCTCCCAACTACATTTTAGTTCTTTGAAGAACACATCTCAAACTCAATGTGTCCAAAACTGAACTCATGGCCCTCAACACAGACCCCCATGCCCTACACTCCAAATCTCAATCAGCAGCATCATGGTCCAGCCAGTTTCCAAACTGGGGCCCTGGGAATCATCCTAAAACCCTTCCTCTCCCACAGCCAACTGATCATTAAATTCTATGCACTCTGCCTTCTAAATATTATTTCATTTTTTAATTACAAAAGAAATATAAAGGCCAGGTGTGGTGGTACATGCCTGTAATCACAGCAGCTGGGGAGAATGAGGCAGAAGGATCACAAAGTTCAAGAACAGCTTCAGCAACTTAGTGAGACCAATGGTAAAACACTCCTGGATTCAATTCCCAGTATATATATGTATGTGTGTGTGTGTGTGTGTGTATATATATATATATATAGAGAGAGAGAGAGAGAGAGGGAGGGTGGGTGAGAGAGAGAGTGTGTGTGTGTGAGAGACTCATTAGTCAATAGAGAGGAGTATGAAATATTCTTCCTGTTCATGGTGCTGGGGTTGGAACCCAGGGCTATGCACATATTAAGCAGGCTCTACCACTGAGCTAAAAACTATCTATATAGGCAAAAATGTTTATGAAGAAAATGAACCCTGGTATTGATACAAAAGTGCACCCTGAGCTTTCCCCACAGTACTCCATGGAATGCTATGCAGTGTCAAGAACTCCAGTCAAAAGGAAAGACTGACACTGCTGCCCTATGGATAAACTGTGCTCCTGCTCCTCAACCTCCTGAAGAACAGTGCCATGTGTGGTCGAGTCTTGTGAAGTTTGAATGTTTATAGGTAAACCCAAGACTCCCTAGTGGGCTCTGCAGTGGTACCTAATTCACACTGGGTTGAAAGACTGAATGAGATAATATGAAAATATTATATAAATAAATGGCAAAGCACTGCCTAAATATAATGGCTATTATTAAAAAGCGTCATGGCAGGGCTGGAGTGGTGGTTCTGCGGTTATAGTGCTTGCCTGACATGCAGTAGGACACGGGTTCAAACCCCAGCACCAGGTACACAGTGAAGTGTCACAGCAACCAAAGCCACATGAAAGACTAAATAAATAAAGCTGATTCTTTCTCTCACCGTTTCTCTTTAAAAAAAAAAAAAAAAAAAAAAAAGCCTCATGGGTTAAGAATGATTCTTGCCACTGAAGCTAATGGTGAAGGTCACCACAGGCTAGCTGGAAACATTTTTTGGCTTGGATACAGCTCTTTAGAGGAGATAAAGGAGCAGGAACCAGCATGCCAGGGTCTTGCCTACCACAGGGACCAGCAGAACTATGGTTAAGCATCAGTAAGCACTTACAACTCAGACTGAGTCAGGTCACCATGTGGGAAGGAAGCTGTGCTTGAGTGAAAAACGAGTGCTCCTTTACCTGGCTCTCTCTTGATTACAGACAAGGGAACTATGAAAATGCCACCAATCCCAGATGTGCCAGAGGTTCTACAGCCTGCCCTGCAAGCTGCTCTTTGTGACAAAAATGCCAATGTGAGGATGGCAGCAGCAGTATGCCAGTATGTCACACAGTCACATAATCCTCTTGCACGGGACCTCATGCATACTGCCCTTCTGAAAGGTAAGTGACTTCCTGTTTCTTCCAACCTGGAAAGATGGGATAAAGAGAGGGTATCTGTCAGCTTCCCCAGCCTTTCCCTGTCATGCTCTGTGATATCTGCTGCATTGGGTTTGAGGTTATGTTAGAACATTCAGAAATTATTTCCTCCTAGGTACTTCTACAAAATAAGTACTGCTACTGATACCTGGACAAAGCTTTTCATAGATGCATTTGATAAGAAAGCATTTAGGATGGAAATGGAGGACATTAAGTGAAATAAGCCAGACACAGAAAGACAAGTACCACATGTTCTTTCATATGCAAAAGTTAACAACAACAAAAAAGCCAACCGCAATATAAAAATGTAGAATTAGTGATTACAAGAGGTTGGTGAGGGGCTGGGGGTTCCACTGGGTGGAAAATGGGAGGCCTGATTTATCAGTGCATACAATACGCATGTATTGAAACATCACACTAAAACCCATCATGTATAATACACGTTAACTGAAAGTTTAAAAAAGAAACCATACGGGCTGGAGCGGTGGCTCAGCAGTTACAGGGCTTGCCTAGCATGCGCGAGTACATGCGTTCAAAACCCAGCACACATATACAATGAAGTCTCAGCAATGAAGGCCATGTGAAGAACTAAATGAAACTGATTCTACCTCTCTCTCACTGACCCTTCTCTTTAAGAAAAAAAGAAAAAAAAAGAAACCATGACCTCGTTCATACCAGCTTGTTTTTTAACTGAATAAATGATGTAACAATTTAAGTACATTTTGAAAATTTTCAAAAATCACCACCTGACTGTATCATGCTTCCATTTTATTTATTTATTTTATATAATAACTTCCTGGCATTGTCTGCTTGTACTGTTAAGAGCTGGAATGGTGGCTCAGTGGTTACAGCACTTGCCTGGCATGCGCTAGGACACGAGTTCAAACCCCAGCACTATGTACACAACTAGGTGTCAGAGCAACGAAGGTCACATGAAAAACTAAATAAAATTGATTCTGTGTATGTGTGTCTCTCTCTTACTGTCCCTCTCTCTTTAAAAAAAAAAAAAAAAAAGTTATTTAATCAAAAAGGCTGTCAGGGGAGAGGCCCAAGGTGCCTAACTGCTCTGAGAAACAAGTTGTTCCTTGCCTTACAGGGAGAAGCTGGATGACTGCTTTGGCCTTCTGCATTTAGACTTTCAACTGCTTAATTCCTCCACCTTAGGAAAGCCTCCCTCCCCAGCTCTCCCAATCTCCAAGAAGAAACAACTGTTATCTGTTAGCTAGCTTGGAAGTGCCTTATGCCTGTTATCTAACAAAAGTCTTTAGGATTTAACTTTTAGGTTGCACTTTTCAGTTTTTACTTAAAATGTTGATATGCTCAATTTAAATATGGTTTAAGCATGGGATTGATACACTCCATTTAAATATGGCTCAAATGTATACACTCCATTAAAAATGGCTCTCACTGAGGGGCTGTTCTTTCTGGAAGAAAACAGATCACCACTCTGTACTCATTTTTTTTTGCCCCACTGTGGCAGGTAATAATGTGGACAGCTGGGCTGCAGCTCAGTGCTTGGCTCTGGAAGGTGTTGCCACTTACCCGGTGATTAGGAGGATCATCCATCAGCTGTTCAATAAGAAGAATGAGGACAATGAGGACCAGGCCTGTATCCTCCTGAGATATCTCAGTGAAAAGACAGTATGTGTCCATTACAGGGTCGCAAAAAGAAACTAAGTTTTGGGAAATTGTGGTCAATGCATGAAATGAGTCCAAACAGGAGGTGAATGGGCAGGATAATCACAAGCATAGGTATAAGTGCACTTAGTGGGTAAACCTGGGTGCAGGGTGTATACAGGGAGAAGTGACAACAAATAGCTGAGAAAAATGAATAGTGGGTTGCAAATGGCTTCTAAAAATAAAAAAGAATTATAAAATGTAGAATATGCTTTTGATAGTGGATTACCATTGAAAACTACACAGACCTATAAAACTGTTTGTTTTTTTTTTAAGAGAGAAGGGCAGTAAGAATCAATTTTTTTTTTTCATGTGGCCCTCGTTGCTCACTTAGTTGTGTTCGTGGTGCTGGGGTTTGAACTTACACACTCGTGCATGCTGGGCAAGCGCCGTAACCGCCAAGCCACCAATCCAGCCCTAACTGTGATATTTTTGGTAGAAATGTGAAACAAAAAGATTGAGACACATGCAAATAATTTTGGGGGTAAAAATAGGTAAACTCAGGAAAGATGGGCCCTTCTTTTCTGTTCAGATTATTAAATCTGCATTTTGTTCTCAGAGTCAGTTGGTTTAGATGGAGGAGTACCCTTCTCTTGCAAACCCACTGTCCTTTATTAGGGATGGGTATCTTATGAGTTCAGGATATTAATTACGCTGGATGCTGTTAGAATGTAACTGTTTCAAGATTCCATTATCTCTAAAGTGATCATGAATATCCACACAAGTATTCCGTTTCCTCAGACCCTGATATACAACATGCTTGCTGTGGAACTGAACAGCTGTCGATGGAAGGATCGGATCATTGCCTGCAGGGCTTTCGCCCAGATCGGCGGAAATGTCTGCTTAGTAAGCTTTCTCTTTCTTTGCTTCAAGACAAAAAGCCTAAGCAAGGTTGGGCAATGGAGCCTTTCTACATTTGCTACTATCTAATATGTCTGTCCCACAATGCTATCTCATACTCAAAACACACAATTTTCAAATGTTAACATGCCCTTCTGTGATTTAAACTAGTTCTTCTGAGTGTGGTGGCAATCCACAAAGTGTGTAACAGCTACAATAAAGCACAAAACCTAAAAGAAAGAGCTTAGAAACTGTTATAGTAATTTGATACTGCCTCAGTATCAATGGAGTTTACAGAAGCATCAATCAATGACTTATTTCCACCCCAACCCAAATACTGATCCTTCATCACAGTTTGAGAAATACTGATTTAAATATCCAACAAGCCAACTAAATGAATGCCTATGCAGCTTCTGAGTATTCAGCAAACCTTTATAAAATATGACTCCTCCTTTCAAAAAACTGGTAACTGATACTGCACTTAGAGCAACAAGACAAAAAGCACAAATATTTGAGAACAAGCAATAAATGTAAAGTACTCTTTGTTTTCTTTTTTAGCACCAGGGACTGAACCCAGAGGGACTTAACCACCAAGCCATCTCACTAGCCCTTTTTATTTTTAGACAGGGTCTTGCTAAGTTGCTGAGGCTGGCTTTGAATTTATGATCCTCGGGGCTGGGGATTTAGCTCAGTGGCAGAGCACTTGCTTAGCATGCACAAGGCCCTGAGTTCGGTCCTCAGCCCTTAAAAAAAAAAAAAATTGAATTTATGATCCTCCTGCCTTGGCCTCCAAGTTACTGGGATTACAGGCATGTGCCACAATACCCAGCTGTGAAGTATTCTTTTAAAATGTTTCAGAGAGATAAACTGGTATAAGCTGAATTTATCAGTTAAAGTTCTACAACTGAAGAGGGAATTCTAAGCAAGGGAAACCCTGACCTCCTCTTTACCATTATTTTCAAAACATTAACTGTCCAAATAAGGATCTTTCCCTTCTTGTAGAATGGCCATTCCTACTAGAAGTGAGCATCCTTCATTCTTTAACCCTCACATTTTGATATGGGAAGCATACAATCTGCCTATTCAGGATAACTGTCTGATGAGGTTTAAGATGGCTTAATTCTTAGTTTTATTTGGGGTGGGTCACAATTTCCTTTTTTTTTTTTTAATTAGTGCATCATAATTACACACAGTAGGGGCTAGAGTGGTGGTGGCTCAGCGGTTGGAGCACTTACCTGGCATGTACAAGGACCTGGGTTCAAACCCAGCACCATATACACAACTAGGTGTCAGAGAAATAAAGGTCAGATGAAAAAATAATAAAACTGACTCTCTTTCTTAAAAAAAAAAAATTACAGTGGGATTCACTATTACTACATGAACACAACCTAAGAGACTGGGTTAATTCTGCCTCAAGTGCTGCAGTATCCTGCTGATAGACCAGCAACACAGATGTCACCTGGGAGCTTGTTAAAGATGCAAAATCTTTCTTCAGGCCAACCCAGTCAGAACCCGAATTTTATGGGATCACTCGAATCCCATGAGAAGCCCAACTATACACGGGCAGGCAGAGAAACTCAGAGATTTCCAAATTTAATATACATTTATATGCTCATTTCTAGCTATAACACGGGGTATTACAAAGGAGACATGAGGAGAAATGCAAACCAGAACTTCACTGAGATTCTACCTCACTCCGGTCAGAATGGCAAAAATGAAGAATATGAACGATGACAGATGCTGGAGGGGCTGTGGGAAAAGAGGAACACTGTTACATTGCTGGTGGGACTGCAAACTGGTACAGCCACTCTGGAATGCAGTGTGGAGACTCCTCAAAAAATTAGGGCTGGAATCGCCTTCTGACCCAGCTATCCCACTCCTGGGTATCTTCCCAAAAGAGTTAGAATTGGCGTATTATAGAGACACAGCTTCATCAATGTTTATAGCAGCTCAATTTACTATAGCTAAATTATGGAACCAACCCAGATGCCCCTCACTCGATGAGTGGATTCAAATACTTTGATACATATATACAATGGAATTCTACTTAGCTATTAGAGAAAATGATATTATGACATTTGCAGCCAAAGGGATACAGATGGAAAAAATTATGCTAAGTGAAGTATCCCAAACTCAGAGACTCAAGGGCCAAATGTTTTCTCTCATTTGTGGAAGCTAGAATACAAGCTGAAACAGTAGGATAGATGGCTAAGCTAATAACCTCAACATGTATGAATTTTCACACCAGCAGGGGGAACCTTGCATATGATGCTGGGAGGGTGGCAGGGATGGGGGGAGGGAATAGGAAGGATATCAAGGAGACCGAAGGGAGAGAGTATAGGGGAATCAACTCAGAGGGAAACCTTTGACTTCCATGAGAAGTTCATTTAACATGGGGGTTTAATAAGGGGAAACATGGAAGCATGGGGAACCCAAGGGGGGAAACCATGGAATGGCATCAGCCTTGGCTTGCTCTGTCATTATACATTTGTTCTTGATTGATTGATAATGATTCTCTCCTAATTGTAAGTCCATATTTAATGAAGAAAAAAACCCCCCCAAAACAAAGGACACAGGAGAGCGGGAGATCCTAGACTAGGATTGGCCTTAACTTCCTTTGTTAATATCCATGTATGCATGAATATGTAACAACGATTCCCTCCAATATGGAAGACTATGTTGAACAAAAAAAAAAAAGAACCTGAATTTTTTTTTTTAATTAGATGAATATGGAGTTACAATTGAGGGGGAAACATCATCAAACACTCAAGAACAAATGTATATATACTTAGTTATCCAAGGCTAATGCCATGTCATGGATGCCCAGCTTGGGTTCCCCATGTTGCTGTTTCCCCCAGAAGAACCCCTGAGTTAAAGGGATATCTTGCGGAGGTCAGAGATCGCTTTCTGAGATGATTCCCCCATATTCCCACCCTCAGTCTCCTAGATATTTTTCCTAAGCCCTCCCCTCACCCTGTCCCCCACCCTATGTCTCCAGGTATCCTAGGCAGTCATCCCCCTACTGCATTAAGAATCATACAATTTGAAGTTATTATCAACTTAGCCATCTAACATACTGCTTCCCCATGTATTCTAGAGCTTCCACAGATGACAGAAACCATTGAGCCCTTGAGTCTCTGAGATTGGGATACTTCACTGAGCATAATTCTTTCCATCTCCATACATTTGATTTCAAAAGCCATAATATTGTCTTCTCTAATGGCTGAGTAGTATTCTATTGTATACATGTACGAAAGTTTTTGTATCCACTCGTCCAATGAGGGGCATCTGGGTTGGTTCCATAATCTAGCTATAGTAAACTAAGCTGCTATAAACATTGATGAAGCCTATAATATGCTGATTCTAACTCTTTTGGGAAAATACCCAGGAGTGGGATAGCTGGGTCATAGGGTGGTTCCATCCTTAATTTTTTGAGGATTCTCCACACTGCTTTCCAGAGTGGCTGAACCTGTTTGCAGTCCCACCAGCAGCGTGACAGTGTTCCTCTTTTCCCACAGCCCCTCCAGCATCTGTTGTTGAAGAACCTGAATTTTAACAATATCTGATTCAGTTGCACATTTGCCTCACTCAGGATTACCAATGCAAATAAATACACTTAGAGCTAGCAATGGACACATTAAAGATGACAGTGACTTCATGGCAGACTGTTGGATTATGAAAGGCAGTATGTCTATGAATTCTTTCACTCATTTACTAAGCAAGCAGCTTCTGGGCATCCTATAGTGTCAAGGCATTGAGGATGCAAAGATAATATACCCTACCTTGGCAAAAGTTACAGCTATAACAGAAGCAGCCGTAAGGTATTACAGGTGTTCCCTATGCTTACAAAGGTAGAGAAGACTTCACTCAGAAGGTACTTTTTGAGTTAGATCCTAAAGAGTAGGAAAACATCAGGTAAGGGGTAGAGAAGTGAGATGATGCAAGCAGGGAGAAGAGCTTGGGCACATTTATACATTCCTCAACTACGACTATATTAATCTTTGTTCTTTCCCAAGAAATACACTAATGGAGTGACCAACTGTTCTGGTGTGTCCAGGACATGAGACCTTCAGTGCTAAAATCAGGAAAGTCCTGGACAAACTGGGATGAGTTGGTCACTCCATTAAGTATCACTTTCAAATTTTAAGTTGCTCACAAAGAACATGTTGGTTGGGCTGGAGCGGTGGCTTGGTGGTTACTGTGGTTGCCTGGCATGCACCAGTACACAGGTTCAAGTCCCAGCACCATGTACACAACGAAGTGTCAGAGAAATGAAAATTACAAGAAAAACTAAATAAAAATTGCTTCTTTCTCTCTCACTGCCCCCCTTTCTTAAAAAAAAAAAAAAAAGTACTATACAGTAGTTTAAAGGATGAGGTTGAGAAATAGACCTGGATTTTTGACTCCTGGCTCTAGCACTCACTAAGCCTCTTTGGAGTCATCAGTAAATGAAAATAACATCTGCGCAGTGGTATGTTTAGAATATTAAAGGCTGGGTAAAAACACTTAATACAATGCCAAGTACAAAATTCATGTTCAATAAATGACAGACAATTATTACACCTAACTCTAGGATATGAAGCATAAATTGATCCAGCTTATGTGGAATGACTGGAATAAGGAAGTGAGGCAAGCAGCTGCCCAAGCACTGGGGCAAATGAGCCTTGGGAAAGAGATACATGACACAATCAGGTAAGCTCTAGTCAACATGAGAAAGTGTTTAGGGGCCCTGGGATCCAGCCAGCATTTGTTATCTCCTCTGTATGCTCTGTACTAGGTCCAGCTGTAAAAAGTTCAGCACCTATAGAAGCTAGCAATATGGCTACAGAAAGAAGCACCAGGTGCCCACTAATGTGAGGCCATAATTTTGGTACTTGAGGGAGTCCAAAATATGACACAATTCTGATGAACACAGGCAATATACGCAAATACTTAATTAAAAATAACATACATTAAAAACTAGAACAACTGGAATATACCATAACTGCCATAGAAAAGTTGATAACTCAGTGTGGGCAAGAGAGGCCATTCTATGGAGAATGGGTAAGACTGTCATTCTGGGCTAGGACTCAGTTGCTGAAATAAGCATCACACCTGTGACACCAATGGAGAAGAGAATCTGACTGTCCCAAGGGATGAAAGTTGACACTTTCCTTAATTCAATCATTTAACACAACTGAGTGCCAGCCCAACACATGCTAGGTAATAGGGAGTCAAGTAAATAAGATAGCTGATGTCTGACAGTGAAACTCATAAGGTTGAATAGGGGTTGAATAGGAAAGGGCAGGGGCTAGATAACAGATCACCTACAGAGCTAGAATCTTATGCTGAGGACACTGGGGGTAGATGGGTGGGTGACAGGCTCTGAAAGTTTAAGGAGGGGAAATAAAAGCAACTTGTGCCTTACAGGATTAAGCTGGGTCACGGAAGTTCCCAGGAGCGAGTGGAGGCCCTCTCTCTGATAGGTGGGCTTAAGCTCATGACTGCCAAGCTTCTCCCCAACTTCCTGCACTGCTTCTCTGATGACGTCATAGCAGTTCGGCAGGCAGCCTGCTTAGCAGCTGGTGCCCTACAGATTCGCAACGAATTGGTGCGTAAAGGAAACACATTCTCCTCTTACCTGATTGACCTGAAGAAGGCACTACCTTCCCTTGTTGTACATAGGACACTATTCTGTGGGGACACAGAATATCAGAATATCAGAACCTAGAAGGTGAGGGGGTTAAGAGATCTTATCAATCAATATGGAAGACTTTTTAGCTCCCAGCTAGTCCTAACTTCACTCTAGAAGCATACCCATGAAACCTGTTAACTAGCTTCTCATTATTTGGGTGCTTTAGAATCAATTCCAGTGAATGGAGTTATAATCCCAAATTATTAAGGGAAAACCTGGTTGAGGTATTCATAAGAAGTCTAGGACTAGGGTGTAACTTAGTAGTAGCACCCATGTTTAGCATATTTGAGGTCCTGGGTTCAATTTCCAGCACCACACACACATGAAGTCTATATGGCCATAGATCTGTGGGCTGAAAAAAAAAAAGAGTCCACAGACAGCAGATGATTCAGCAAATATACTATGTATAGGCTGGTACCTCAGGTTCCAGCTTATTTGTGTCTAGAATTGATAGGTCATTTTTCATTTATAACACCTTTTAGACAAGTGAGCTCCTGGTTTCTTCTGGTCCATTTTGGTTTTGTTCTCCCCTTTCAATACTGCCTCTTATCCATCCCAGGTGCTTGAATGCCTTCTGAATCTGATGCATGGAGATCCTTACTGGAAAATCAAGGCACTTGCCATTCGAGGTATTACAGACGTAGTGGTCCCATCTCCTAAACTTTAAATACTATCACCTGTGCTAATATAGATGCTGCCTGAAAACTCTAGTAATTGGGTGGGAACATAAGGGAGAATGATCTTAGCTTCTCAGAAGTTCCTTGCCTGAGGAAGGAAAAAATCCTCTTCCTCTTTTTTTTATGTCAAGGATCCTGAGTCTAGGTCTATGACAAACTTATTAAAGTAAAGAGCAGACAAGACAGTTCTGGCCAACAAAATTAAGTTCGAAGTAGGTATCTACTGTTGGATACATCTTGCTTTCTCTGGAGGTTTCAGCTACCACACTTTATAAAAAAGTCATACCATAAACGTTGCCCTCTGATACTGAGTTTCTCTTTAGGATCTTTGGCAGTTTCTCTTTTGACATGGTCTTTGTTAGATCCCTAGGACAACCAGTCTTAGGCAAGTGAAACAAATGGGCCTCCCTTCCCCATCTCTCTGCCTTGACAAGGCTGCTCTTCCAAGCTATCTGTCCCATATTTCATCCCTAAATAGGCAAATTAGACTATGTTCATATCCTAATGGGTACGCATGGGATGAAGCAGCCCTTGCATAGAAATCCTTTGGAGGTAATATCCCACTCTAAACCAAGTTAAAAACTTTTTTTTTTTTAAAGAGAGAGGGACAGTGAGAGAGAGAGACAGAGAAAGAGAGAAAGAACTTTAGTTTTCACATAGCCTTAGTTGCTCCAACACTCAGTTGTGTATGTGGTGCTGGGGTTTGAACCCAGGTCCTCGTGCTTGCCAGGCAAGCACCGAAACTGCTGAGCCACCGCTCCAGCCCATAAAAACTTTTTTAGATACTTAATTTTTGGATGGTGCTGGGAATCAAACACAGGTTCTCACATATTCTAGGCAAGGGCTGTACCACTTAGCTATACCCTAATCCTCTAAAATTTTTAAAAATGTGTGTGTGTGTGTGTGTGTGTGTGTGTATTACTTTTCCTTTGTGTCTTTATTTTTTTTTAAATTCCTAAAATTATAATGGTGATTGTCATCCAAAAGGGAAGATGTTTGCAATATTCAATTTATTTCTGGATGCTAGGATATAGCCAACTCAGTCTTCAGTGACAGTGGAACATGCTGCTCTCATCTCTGCAGCTTTGGGACAGATTGGGGAAGTGAGTCCCCAGCTGACTGATCTCCTGCTCTGGGCTATCCACTATGAAGAATCACCAGGTGTACGACTGGAAGCTTGCCGTAGCATCCTAGCCCTCAAACTGCAAGGAGCCCAAGTTAGGGACACTTTCCTAGATGTGCTGCTCCTGGAGGACCATGAGGCTGTTCTAAAGTAAGCACTAAACCTTTGGTCTCTGCCACAGCTGCCTCAACTGCCAATTCTCCCATCCTATTCACTGAATACGTTCCTGCCTTCTCCCTCTCCAATCACCTACTTACTGAAGTAGGTAACCAAAAATTCAGCCTAAATTAGATTATCAAGCTCATGTAGCTCATGTACTATTTCTTCCCCGCCAGATGGTTTTCAGGTTATTCATAAATTCAACTAACACTTACCAAGTGCCTGTTGAAACAATAGGTTTTAGCGTAAAAATGACCAGGATTTGAGTGTTGGTTCTGTCACACAATAGCTATGTGACCTGGGGAAAGCACTTACAGTCTCAGAGATCACTTTTCAAGTATCAAATGCAGATGACAGAGTTGGAGCAGTGACTCAGTGGTTATGGTGCTTGCCTCGCTTGCACAAGGACCCGGGTTCAAACCCCAGCACAACATACACAACTAGGTGTCAGAGAAACAAAGGCCCAATAAAAAAATAAATAAAACTGATTCTGTCACCCTCTTTTTTTTAAAAAAAAAAAAATGCAGATGATAGTCTACATTATAGAGATAATGAGATGACATTTAGATAGGACCTATCATAAGGTACTAAATAAATGGTACCTTCAAATATATCATTTCAATAACTGTACCATATCTCTCTAAGCTATGTCATACCATTTTTGCAGAGAAGCCTCAGCAAAACTGGAAGACTGAAATTTAGGACTCTTGCCTAATTCTCAGTGCTATATTTTCTAGCCCCATGTTTTTTAAGGACAGGGTATAACAACTAAGAAGCACATCTATCTTTCAGGGAAATTTACCATGCAATGAAGGTACTCAACTTAGAAAATGAAGGAAACCAAGAAATGCTTCAGGAAATCAAGAACAGGGTAAGAAAGTGCAAGCTGTGTTTTCAAGAGAAAATTCAGAGCTCTCAAGAGTTCCTTACACTCTTTTTACCCCTAAGCTTTCCCTTATCACATATGGTTTCCCTTATCACTGACATACTTTCTACAACCCCAGACACAAATATCATATTGTCTGAAGATATAAAACATCTCTATAAGACTGGATTATAAAATCCTATTAGTAAAAAGATGACAAAACAAAAATTCTATTAGTCCTATCAAGAAGCTCCCAAAATCAGGGTTTATTCTTGTTTCTGTTATACTGTTCCCTTCCTATTTTCTCCCCACCATCCCTTAAATCTAAGGAATTCTCTTTTTTGCACATAGGAATAAAGAAGGAACAAAAGACTAGTCCAAGTTCCCTAGATTTTCTTTATCCTCCTTAATTTTCCTTAATTTCTAATCTACGCTCTTTCAACAAAAGAACTCTGTAGCTGAAAGGGTTGTTCTAGCTTTTCATGGGATGAAGGAATAAAGAGAAAAAGATGTTAAAAAGTTAATTCACAAAACCAATTTCATACCAAGCAACATCTCTTAGCAGGCTCATCGTGTACAACTAGCTAAAGCAAACATTTGTTATTAGCAGGTGCAAAAAAATCTCCATCCAATAACATGAGAAAAATATTCTCAGGCTTTCGTATGCCACCTAATACTAATAAGCATGATACAATAACTAACTTCATTAATGCTTTTTGATGATTTGCTAATACATTTTTTTTAACATCATTTGTTCAATTCTAGATTGAAACACTAAACCAAAAGGACTTGCTGACGCAAGAAATACTCACAGTGGAGAAGGCCATAAGAAAAATGAAGGAAGAAGCAAAACGTATTTATACACAGCCCAGAGAGGGACAAAAACCACTGATGCTCCATACTTTTCTTGAAGCAACTTTTCAAAGTAGGTTTCCTAGGGGTAAATCCTTTGCCTTGACACCTTTAATAAACACATTCCAGAATCCAGAAATTTCAGGACTTAGTGGGGCAAGAGTCAGGAATAGCCAGTCCCCATCCTTCTTGGTTATCATCTCCTAGGTCTTCCTATCATTTTTGTTTGTTTCCCCTACCAGGTTTTTATTCATTTTCTGTATTTAAAAAAAAAAAGGAAAAAAACTAAAAAACACATAACTTTATTTGAACTGATTTAGAAGGTCATCATATTTTAGAGGACATGTTAGCTGGGCATAGTGACACACTGCTATACCAGCTACTCAGGAGGCTCAGGTAGGAGGACGGCAAGTTAAAGGGCAGCCTGGGCAAGTGAGCAAGACCCCATTTCCAGATAAAATTGAAAGGGCTGGGTTCAATCCCTAAGACTGTCGGGGGAAAAAAAGTTACCTCTGGAAAGTAAGGTTGGAGGGAGAGCTATCATTTTTATTTTATGTACATTTATGCTTTTGTAACTTTGAGAAAAAAACTTTACAAAAGTTCTCAACCTTAGGGGCTGGAGCGGTGGCTCAGCGGTTTCGGCACTTGCCTGGCAAGCTCAAGGACCCGGGTTCAAACCCCAGCACCATGTACACAACTGAGTGTTGGAGCAACTAAGGCCATGTGAAAAACTAAATAAACTTGTTTCTCTCTTTCTCTGTCTCTCTCACTGTCCCTCTCTCTTTAAAAATAAAAAAAAATAAAAAATAAAAAATAAAAAAAGTTCTCAACCTTAAAAAACTGAAACTGCCAGTTATAGTGACAGGATCTTAGAGTCCCAGATAAAACCTAAGTGATGAGGGTGCAGAAATCAAGCTGTACCAAAATATACTTACAAAATCTGGGTGCTCAAGCGTAGCAGCAGCCTCAGGTCACTCAGCCAGCTGCCTAACAGCCACCACCCCAAACCCAGGTCTTCTGGTTCCAAGTCCAGTGCTCTTTCTGGTACACCAGGCTCTTTTCCACCAACCATGAGAATATTCACTTGCCAGATTTGGGGAAGTTTCTTCCAACTGCCAGAAAAAAATGAAAGTGGAAAGTAACTTGAACACCAGCCTTCTCTCATGGCCAGCTTGCTCTAAGTTGGTTAAGGCCTATGACAGCACAACTAGGTGACATGTTGCCCTTTGGAGAATAGTGCCAGCCACATATTCAAGCAAGCAATGGGCAAAAACAGAATACATACTCTTAGTTGACCCTGCTAGTAGAAAATAACTTTTCTACCAGCATTGTGCTGTTTGGGGTTCAAATAGTATAATTAAAATAACTAAATTATTTCCAAAATTAAAGAAACGTCACCAATCAGATGAGTTTATCTTCTTTATTGAATCTGTGTGCATGTGGTGCTGGGGATTGAACCCCACCTTGTGCACATATGCTCCACTGCAGAGCTATACCCCCAGCCATCTCTTCTTTGAAAAGTTATTTAACATTCCTGTTTTACAGCCTACAACAACTCCAAGTTGCTTTTCATCTCAGCTATTAAAGATTTTATCTACCCATCTCATGCCCCATATTTCTTTAAACCAAGCCATTTAAGAATCTAGCCTTAGAAAAGGGAAACATTCTTTGGCACTTTAATAACTTTTCTAATGTTCACACAAACTTAATAACAAAGCAGAATATGATCCCAACTACCCCCCAACTGATGAAACAGAATTGAAACGAAAGATGCAACTTCCAAATAAAAATTCTAATATCTCAAGCAAAATGACACAGCCAGGGTTATACAACACACTGAAGCCTGAGGGGGATGAAGCTGGTGCTCTAAAACAATCAGGCATCAAAGTAACTTTTCCAGAAATAGCTCTTTTTCCTCCTCCAATTTCTTTTTCTTTTGTACCTAGATGAGATGGTTCCTCTTAGAAGAGAGTCTGAGATTTGTGACACTGAAGCAGCCATAAAGGTAAACGTAACCATACTGATTTACAAGGTAAGAACATGAATTTTTTTTAAAAAATGACAAACTGGTGGCAATGGTAGTGGAGAATCACTATTGCCTTGTTTCCAACAATCCACAAGAAACTAGTTTAGAGCTAGAGGCATCTTGGTGAGTAGCAGCCCCTTATCATACAACATGGTAGCCAAAGAAAGCTGGTCCTCCACACTGTCACAGGGCAGATCCCCTACTCTCACAAACTCTGGGTAGGAGCGAAGCAGGAGTTCCATGGCATCAGCTTGCTGGGGATATATTTCCAAGCACTTGGGTTCCTCCAGATGATAAACACGAGAGTTTTCTACCGTGTAATACAGAAATAAATGGCCTCCTTCACCCACCAGGCGAGCTATCCCATCCTGAAGCATGTGGACTTCTGTTTCTGTTGTCAACTGGGCTCCCACGTTTACAGGTTCTCCAGCCTCCCATCGAATTGGAAGCCCGTAAACACTTAGTGCCCTCTCCCTATCAGTCAACACTGGGGGCAGAGAATCATGAATGAAGTCTTTGGCTCGCTGGTCAGCCACAGCATCAACAGGAGCAAAATGTCCCAGACGGGCAACCAAGACCCTCACCTTCTCCATGAAAGCGGTTCTTCGCGGATCCTTAGAATCCGAATGCTGGGCCCCCATGTAATCCATGAAGTCTCGAGGTAGACCTCTCCGAAACTCCACATTTTCTTCCATTGCAGCCTGCACAGCCAGAGGCAGTATGGCCTCTAGGAAGTCGCCCCAGGTATTGCGCTGGTAGGTGGACAAGGTGAGATGCAGAGAGTGGACTCCATCCTGGCATTCAGCTTGATGAATGAAGCCCCGAGGAAAATAGAGCAAATCTCCAGGTTCTAGCACGGTCTGCAGCACAGGCTCACCAAGGTCCTCCTGGCTGAAGTTGGGACTAGATGTCAGAGCCAGTTCCTCATTTGGAACCCGAGGTCGGTAGACACGCCAGAGTTTCCTACCTTCCAGTTGCAGCACGAAAGCCTCGATGTCGTCGTAGTGTGGGGCAAAGCCCTGAGAGTTGGGCGGCGTGAGATAAACGTTGGAGCCTGCCATGCTTCCGAACTGCTCCTGGAGCACAGCCAAAAACTGCCACACGGTGGTCGAGAAGGCCTGAGGACAGAGGAGGCGCAAGGAGCAGCCCGCCTGGTACAGGGACCAGGCAGCGGCGGGCAGGGCCCGGCCGGGTGGGTTCAGGGTTTCGCGCCGCCCGCTGATGTAGCGCGCGGCGTCTAGGTGCTGGCCGAACTGCACATCCTCATTGCGCAGCATCGAGTCCAGGTCGGCGGTAGAGAAAAGGCCCTGGTAGTAGGTATGGTCCTGCCGCCGCACCAGCACCGCCTCTCGCTCCCAAAGGCGCCTGTAGAAATGTTCCGGCGGCATGGGCGCGATAAGCCACTCAAAAAGTCGCGCCGCCCGCCGTCTGCTGCTAGGGATGCGGCTCAACTCAGCCAAGACGCGTTGCAGCGGGGAGTCCCGGGAGAGCTCCCGACCCGCGTTATCCACCAGCGGTCCCAATAGTGTAGCAGGGGTCCCAGACTGTGCAGCTGCCGCCAAGTGCTGGGAAGCACACACCCGGGCCGAGGTGTCCACCGCTCGGGCTGGCGCGGCAGTCACCTCCACCAGGCGCGCGGGCGGAGTCTGCGCCTCCACCAAGTGCGCCGGTGGGGTCTGCAGGGAGCGAGCGGCCGGCGAGGCCTCCAGCAGCTCTGCAGGCCCGAGGTGGCCGTATGGTTCTCGCCCGGCCGCGTCTGGGCTGGCCACCGCCGCCCCACCAGGCAGCGCGTGCCCTAGATCGCCGGCCGTCGACTCCACCCTGGAGTCCTCCGAGTCCTCGCTCGGCAGCGTCTGAGCCCTCAGCGCGGCCATGCGGGACGCAACGCTTCTCCTCAGTTGCCTACGGATCTTCCTAGGCCTCAAGGACAGAGCCAAGACCGACCCGCTGTGTGGCTGCGGCTGGCGCCGGCGCCTCAGCCGCCCACGCCTCAACAGCCCAGCGCTAGCCCGGAGCCCATCCATGGCGGGAGTCTTCTCCCCGCCCGCCCGAGTAGGAGAAAGGAGCGCAACCCGGCAGAGGCTGCGGTGCACTCTGGGAAGGGGGCGCGGCCTCCACCTCGGGGGCATTGGCCACGCCCACTACTCAAGTACCTAGCTCCTCCCGCTCGCTTCGGTTAGCAAACAATATGTTAGCTACTCGCGCGACTTTACGCTGGAGAAGGTGAATCCCTGACAAATTAACAGATTCCGTACTCAGAGAGCAATTTAAAAATTAAGTTGCTAGGCACTTCAGGAGAAAGGATATTGTCTACTTAGTTCTTTGCTTCTAGTCTGCATATATTGCGTATTCCTAGAGGAATCTTTTTTTTTTTCTTTTTCTTCTTAGGATGCTCTCCCAGTAGCTTCCCACCAGAAAGCGCACAAGCCTTGTTTTCAAAGAGTCCACTCAGGCAAAGTTCGAGATTCTACACCAACCCCAGTTCAACCAATTCTCTTTATCCTGTACATAACATCTTGCACGAAGCCCTCCCTAGGAGTTCCTTCAACCAACCAACTTCCCCTGCTCCTCTCTACATTGCAAATCCTTGAAAAAGAAATTATTAACATCTCTGCGGCATTTTTTATATCTGCCCTTCCCACCTGTCTGAGGTTTTGTTGCATTAGCTACAACTTAGCTGAAGAATCTTCAGTCTCTACCTACTCTGATTTTTTTTTTTTTTTTTTTTTGGCGAGGGAGGAGGGGGTACCTGGGATTGAACCCAGCGGCCTTTAATCCCTGCGCCCTTTTTATTTTTTTTAATTTGAGACAAGGTCTCACTAAGTTGTTCAGGGCCTTTCTAAATTGCAGAGGGTAGGGCTGGAGTGCTTGCCTGGCATGCAAAAAGACCCAGGTTCAAAACCCAGCAGTACAACACAAGTTTCAGAAAAAACAAAAATCAGATGAATAAAGTTGATTCTCTCTCCCTCCCTCCCTCCCTCCCTCTTTCTTTAAAATAAATAAATAAATTGCAGAGGGTGGCTTTGAACTTGCCATCCTGCATTTTTGTTGCTTTATAAAGATTATTAATCTTCATTTGCATCACATAAAATAAATTCCCAGAAATAGAATTGTTGAGTCAAAGGGCAAGATAATTTTTGTGATTATTAATAGGTTTTTACCAAATTGCTTTCCAAATGGCTTTACCAAATTGTGCTCCAAAAGGGTGCAAGCAATTATAAGCATATAAGACTACAAAGCTTCTTGGGTCTTTTCTAAGGTTCTGTTTGTACATACAAAACCCCTTTTCTCAGCTTTTAGATTTTACCCCTACCCATGTCTAACATCCTCAGTTCTTCTTTATTTCCCCACATAGTCTATATTACTTGGATCTCAAATGGGGGTGATTTTGCCTCCCTAGGGTCATTGGGGAATGTCATATGGGGGGAAGGGAGTTTCTAACACATGGTGAGTATAGAGATGCTGCTAAATACTCCACAATGCAAAGTATAACCCCCACAACTAATAATTATACAACCCAAAATTCTAATAGTGCTGAGACTGAGAAACTCTGATCTATTACACATAGCCTCCCAACTAGTCTCTTTACCTTTATACTCTCTCTTCCTCCCTCCCTCCCTCCTTCCCTTTCTTTCTCATATGCAAATTTATACCACAGGTGTATGCTACAAAACTAATTTTCTCAGGTCATGTTTCCAAACCTGACATCGCCCCAGTCAAAACCCATCCATGTGTCCCATGAATCAACCCAAGCTCCTCTGCTAGGTGCTGAAGTCACAGAATGTTATGTATGCCTTATCAGCCTAAACTCTTATTTCTTTTTTTTTTTTTTTTAAGAGAGAGGGACAGTGAGAGAGAGAGAGAAAGTGAGAAACAACTTTATTTAGCTTTTCACATGGCCTTAGTTGCTCCAACACTCAGTTGTGTACGTGGTGCTGGGGTTTGAACCCGTGTCCTCGTGCTTGCCAGGCAAGCGCCGAAACCGCTGAGCCACCGCTCCAGCCCCAAACTCTTATTTCTTTAAGCAGGACTATTTACCATCCCTTGCGCCTGTCCATCTTCCACACATTCTCTCATGTTTTCCCTCTAAATGCTGTCTCCCAATCATCATTTGTCAAAACCCTAAAACCCATTTCACATTTCATCTTCTACCCAAAACCTTTCCCATCTCCCTGATCATGAGAACTCTACTCATCCACATGAATTTAACATGCTGTGCCTTGTACTGGTGATTTATGTACTTGTCATATTCCTTCCTAAATATCCTCAACTGTAAACTCCTTCAAGAACTTCCTAAGCCTTTTTGTTTTTCTATAAAATAGAGATAATAATTGAATCTACTTCTCTATAGGATTGTTATAAGGATAAAATAATGCATGTAAGGCAGTTAGCCTGGTACAGAGCTAAACACTTAAAAATATGGTAACTACAATAATACTTTATTATTATGGAGCAAAGCCCTATAGGATGGCTTTTCCATCACTGGCCTAGTTGGGAAAGAATGGATGGGGGGAATAGGGCTGGGTAAGTTCTTGATTTGGGCAGGGTAGCAGTGGGATATGGACTACTAACAATTATTTTTTGCATATGCCCCATGGAAGCTTTAGTAGATCAGTGGGAACCATATCAAACAAGGCCATCTTGGGAGGTTGTACAGGTGCTGCTCTGCACAAAGGTTTCTGGCCAAGAGCCAGAATAGTGGCCTAAACCAACCAGTATTCTCCCAAGTCCTGTGCCCTGGTGCAGGGATATAGTCTGGAAGAAGAGGCAGCAGGAGGGAGAGTCCTTATCCTAAGTGACACACAGGCTGCATGTACTGGTGGAATCCTGGTATTGGATCCCTTAAAGAGATGCAGAAGAAGTCAGGTCACATTTCATTTGAAGATTGAATTGCCTTTCCTAAGAGAGTGGATTTCAGGTGACAAAGGACACTTCCTGCAGTGAGCTAGGAGAATGTATTGTGCTTCTCTACCTGGAAAGCTGGGGGACTCTTAAGTTTCTCATTTCCACATGCTGTACAAATGTCTCCCTCCCAGTCTTTCCTGTGACTTCATCCTTTTCTTTCCCCAACATCTTGTGATTTTTCTCAAATAAAGAGTCTTTTGATAACTGTCCTCTAGTTTTCACCTGTGACTGGACAATAACCCAATCAGTAAAACCCTGGAGTCTGGTCTGCCCTGGGGCCTCAGCTTTGGAGGGCTCAGTTCTTACCTCTGGTTGCACCCCTCTTTATCAGGGCAAGAAGTCCAGGGTGTCAAATGGGCATGCCCTACTAGAGCCCACTCCCTACCTTATAGACATACTCTGGTCTTCAGAGTGTGGGCTGGAGTTAGAAATGGAAAGACATGGTGAGCTGCCAGTCGGCTTTCCTGAGCCACTCCATTCTGGTAAGGAATTTCACAGAATCTGAGAATTCCAAGCTCAAAGCTGGTCTCCTTACTTACCTGAGGTAAGTAAGTATTTTACTCAACAGGTTGCTAGCTTGATTTATAACATTTAAATATTGAGATATAGAATAAATTGGCTTTTATTTATATTTTTGCCCCAGACTGAGATTTTATTTGAGGGCAAGGAGGATATTTCTCTCATTACTCCATGGAGTAATACAGACCTAGGATGATATTAGAACCACCTGTACTCAGCTGGTGGCATGGTGGCATACACTTGTACTCCCAGTGATGCAGGAGGATTGCAAGATCCAGATCAGTCTCGACAATTTAGCGAGACCCTCAACAACTTAGTGAGTTTCTGTCTCAAATAAATAAAGAAAATAAAAAAGACTGGGGGTGTAGTTCAGTGGTATAGCACCCCGGGGTTCAATCCTCAGTACTCCCACCCAAAA
Organism: Aplodontia rufa; assembly: GCA_004027875.1. Classification (NCBI taxonomy): domain Eukaryota; kingdom Metazoa; phylum Chordata; class Mammalia; order Rodentia; family Aplodontiidae; genus Aplodontia; species Aplodontia rufa. The sequence goes on along the minus strand of PVKS010004460.1, from coordinate 46,866 downwards.
GAAAGTAAGAAAGAAACTACCTACATTCCTGAGGATGCTTTACAAACTAGGTGTAAGCTCATCATCACTACATTGGTTAATGGGGTTAAAATAGAGTACCCGAGGAGCTGGAGCAGTGGCTCGGCAGTTACTGCGGCGCTTGCCTGACATGCGAAAGCACACGGATTCAAACCCCAGCATCCACATACACAACTAAATGTCAGAGCAACGAAAGCCATGTGTAAAAACTCAATAAAAATTGATTCTCTCTCTCTCTCTTTCTCTCTCTCTCTCACTGTCCTTCTCTCTTCAAAAAAAAAAAAAAACTTTAAAAAAAATAGAGTACCCGAATGAACCCATCTCATCAGCACATCCCAAGAATAAGGGTCTTTTCTCATAGCTACAAAAGTTTCTCATGTGGAAAAAAACAATAGGAGAAATTAGAAGGTTAAAACACAAGCTAACCCCAAAGATCACCATGCAAACGGCCATACCTTCTCCAGTGAACAATGCAGGCCTATTCTCCACATTAGGCTTCTGACAGGGTCAAGGGAGACAGGTCTTGAACTCACAGATTTTCTCTCTTTTTTTTTTTTTTTTTTGTACCAGGGATTGAACCCAGGGGTGCTTAACTACTGAGCCACTTCCTAGCCCTTTCTATTTTTTATTTTGAGACAGGGAATTGCTAAGTTGCTGAGGCTGGTTTTGAACTTGCAATCCTCCCACCTCAGCCTCTAGAATTGCTGGGATTACAGGCATGTTACCACCACCCCCAGCTCTGTGTTCTTATTGAGTTCAGTAATTCTTGGAGCTGTTCTGACATACCAGAGCTAAAGAGGGTTTCACCTTAGGTCTGCTTTCTCATCTGAGACCACATGTTTGGCACAGTATTCATCCGCTAATATTTCTCTGCAGCCTGTGAAGCCCCGCAAGCCGAATCCCTGGCTACAAAGTCGAGCATTACAGCAACACCCAAAAAACAAACGTCAATCGCGGTTTATCAAAGATCTTCGCACTGCTCAGGAAAAGAGGCTTGACAAGGGGCCATTTGGCTCTCACAGCTCCATTCTGTAGTTGGGTAAATATTCAGAGGATTTTTTTTTTTCCAGTGTCAAGTCTTCTGAATACTTCTCTTGCTCCAAGATGCAGGCAGCAGCAGACCAGGTCATATTTTATCTCCTTCATTGAAACTGTACAATCTTGTTGTTACTATGCTTATAAAATAAAATTAATGATTGACTTGGTTTTTTCCACTTCTTTTCCCCCAGTACTGGGGATTCAATTACAGCCAAACATATGCAAGAGCTCTACCTCTGAACTACATCCCCAGCTCTTTTTATTTTATTTTGAGGTAAGACCTTGCTAAGTTGCCCAGACTGACCTCGAACTTAAAATCCTCTCATCTCAGCTTCCAGAAGTGGCTGGGATCACAGGAATGCATCACTCACCTGTCTGTGTGGCTTGATTTCTTTCTCTCTTTTTTGTTTTTGGTACTTATGATTAAAACCAGGTGTGGATTTATCACTGTACTATATCCCCAGTCCTTTTTAATTTGAGACAGGATCTCACTAAGTGGCCAAAGATTTCAAAAAATTGCTGAGGCTGGCCTTGAATTTGCAATCCTCCAGCCTCACTCTCCCGAATCACTGGGATTATAGGTGTATGCTACCATGTTCAGTTTGACTTAATTTCTTTTCCTTTTTTAAGAGAGAGAGAAAAGATAATCAATTTTATTTTTTCATCTGGCCTTTAGTTTCTCTGATACTTTGTTTTTTATGTTGTGCTGGGGTCTGAACCTGGGTCCCCACGCATGCCAGGCAGCACTCCAACCATAGAGCCACTATCGGAGCCCCTTGAATTGATTTTTTTTAAGAGAGAGAGAGAGAGAGTGAGAGAGAGCAAGAGAGAGAGAATCAATTTTTATTTATGTTTTCAACTGGCCTTCATTTCTCCGATGCTTAGTTGTGTATGTGGTGCTGGGTCCCCTCTGCATGCCAGTTAAGTGCTTTAACTGCTGATACTTTGTACAAAATGAAGTGTCAGAGCAACAGAAGTCACATGAAAAACTAAATAAAATTGATTCCCTCTTTTCTCTCTCTCACTGTCCCTCTCTCTTTAAAAACAAACAAATAAACAAACAAAAACAGCCTCAGCAATTTAGAGAGGCCCTAAACAACTTAGCAAGACCCTGTCTCAAAAAACCAAAAACAGGGGGCTGGAGCGGTGGCTCAGCCGTTATGGTGCTTGCCTTGCATGCGTGAGTACTCGGGGTTCAAACCCCGTCATCGCGTACACAACGAAATGTGTAAGCAACGAAAGTCCATGAAAAACTAAATAAAATGGATTCTGTCTTTCTCTCACTCTTGCTGTCCCTCTCTTTAAAAAAAGAAAACAAAAACAGGCTAGTGATGTTGCTCAGTGGTTAAGCACCCCTGGGTTCAATCCCTGGTACCAAAAAAAAAGAAAGAAAAGAAACAGTTCAACTGATTTTCTTTTGTAATCTGCAAGTATAGTAATTGCAGACACAGGTCAACGTGGAAGCCACATCACAGGACTATTAGGAAAAAGAACAAGCCAACACATTCTTTCCACCTTCATACTGAGTGGGTGGGTGTGAACACATTTATTATTTCTTTTCTTTTCTTTTTTTCTTCAGGGCTGAGGATCGAACTTGGGGCCTTGCACGTGCTGGGCAAGTGCTCTGCCACTGAGCTAAATCCCCAACCCCCTGTGAACACATTTAGAGCCCTGAGAAACAAAGCCACAGTTTCCCAAGGTGTTTCCCAAGGCAGATTAGCAATTCACATGAGCTTCAGTGTATTTAATACTTAAAAGATTTAGACGTTGCAAGAGATTTAGGAGCAGCTGCAAACTGTATCATAAGATTGGATTCGATACTAGCACTTGAACGCCCCCACAAAATAGCCATGATAAAGAGGAGCCCCACAATTCCAAGTAGGGTGAATCCAATTTTCTTTCCTAAATATTGATTTCTATTTATACCTAAAAAGAATTGAAACATTCAACAATGAAAACAATGGCAGTCTGAACCTCTCTTTTTTCATATCCTTAATCACATCCTTTCTTCCAGTGACACTGTTGTCTTTGAAATATAAAAAGTAAAATAAGCATAACCCAGAGAACCAAGGGTTGAATGTGTTCACTCATCTGTGGAGGCTGGAGCTAGACCCTGGCCATTGAGAAAGCAGGCCTATTATCATGTTTTAAATCCGGATAAGGTGTAATGTCACACAACCTAAGGCATTTGTAGAGATGTATTGGGAAGGAGGTGGGGGGAGGGATAAGGGTGGGTAATTGGGTGGGGCTCTTGAGGGCAAATCAATTTTAGAATTTATATATTTGTTATATTATTTCATTAGAAGCTTGTTTGATTGTTCAACAAATAAATTTCTGAATAAAAAAATAATATAAAAAGTAATATTTCCCCTATATGAACTCCTAACAGCTATGAAACACAGCTAAGGGAGAGCTTTGGGGAATACCAACTAGCCACATAACAGAAAATCTTCCCTTTTCTTAATTCATTGTTTTACACATTCCATCTAAGTGAAATACTAATCTAATAAGCACCCGTGCAGCATATCAAAATTATTTCCACATCTAACCTGAGGATTCTGGGACTTGGCTTCCATGAGGCATTTCAGACAATGAATAATTCTGTACAAGTACTTTCTCAGCCCCTCTATCTTTGAATTTGCCATTTAATAGTGAAAAGACTTCATTGTGCGCTCTTTGCATTCCTGGCTGGAACTAGAAAGCTGAACTGAACTCTCTAGTAAGTGAGCCAGCAAGGCAGTACAGAGGGTCTCTTAGGCCATCAGCACTGTGGGAGACTAAACAGCAGCAGAAGAAACCGCCCTTGTGCTAGAGGAGTTTACAAGGGGTTTTATAAGACACACATACAAGAACCTTTCAAGACAATATGCTTAATCTAGTGGGAATTGTAGTACACAGCAGATGTGCTGAAGGAGTTCAGGGGAGGAGGGTAATGGAGTCATCTTGGAAAAGTGAGAATTTCCCTGGGATCTGAGATGGGCAGATGGGAAGAGGAAGAACTTCAGGGAGGATAAGAGAAAAGGCTGGAGAAAGTAATGAGTGTGGCAGGGGTTCAAGACAGCTTCTTTCTCTTCTCCTGTCTCCAAGTGGTTCACTTGTGTCTTGGCTCCAGAGAGCGCAGCATGCATCTTCTGCACCCTCATGTTTTTGCTAATCTATCCATAACAGCAAAATGCTATAGTGACAAAACACTCCAGAATTCCACAAATTCTTCATGAAGGGCCCTACCTGCCCTTCCTGGCTGATTCTTTCTTTTCACGGACCATCTCCATTGTCTTCTTTGCCTGGTCCTTTCCCTTTTTTCTGCCTTCTTTAGCTCCACTGGTGGATTAGGAAAGTGACTGCTCTGCATCCTGCCATCACAGGAAGCTTTGGTTTGGTCCAGCATGTGGGAGAAGCACTGTGCAGGTGTTTCTTAGACTCTAGAGAAATTTTCTATTTTTAGTAGAAAATTGTTCCTCTTAGTTTATGTATTCCATCTAAGTTATCACCCCTTAGTGAATCAGCAAATGGGGACTGAGGGGCAGAAGGAAACACTTGTCTTTGAATTTACTTCTCCCCTTTTGTAACCTCCTCTTGGCTATCACTTGACTCTTCCTCTCCACCCTATCATTTTTTTAATGATTTCTTTTTTAAAGAGAGAGAGGAAGAGAGTGAGAAAGAGAGAATCAATTGTATTTATTTTTCCTTTGTTTCTCCAATACTTAGTTGTGTATGTGGTGTTGGGAGTTCAACCTGGATCCTTGCGCATGCCAGGCAATCCCTCCAACTTCTGAGCCACTGCCCCAGCCTCCATTTCTTGATGATCTACATTGTCAGAAAACATTTACCAATTATATGTGCTAGTAGTCACCATTCCAGGAAGTATATGTCAGGTTTTCGGACTTTGAAGGGTTTATTGTCTATTTGGATAAAATGGGCTTGCTTTGTTGAAGGCAGCTGTAGATCCTAATTTTCCTGAGTTGCATATTTTAAAAAATGAAGTGCCAGGGGCTGGAGCAATAGCTCAGTAGTTTGAGTGCTTGCCTAGCAAGAAGACCAGGGTTCAAATCCCAGTACCACATACACAACTAAGTGTCAGAGAAACAAAAACCAGATGAAATAAATAAATAAATAAATTTATTTTTAAAAAAGTGAAGTGCCAGAAAATAATTTTAAAAATTATGGTAGGGGTTGGGGATTTAGCTCAGTGGCAGAGCGCTCGCCTCGCCTGCACAAGGCCCCAAGTTCGGTCCTCAGCCATGAAAAAAAAATTATGGTAGAGGGGCTGGAGTGGTGGCTCAGCAGTTACGGCCCTTGCCTTGCATGCGCGAGTACTCGGGTTCAAGCCCCAGCACCATGTACACAATGAAGTGTCTGAGCAACAAAAGTCCATGAAAAACTAAATAAAATTGATTCTGTCTTTCTCTCTCTCACTGTCCTTCTCTCTAAAAAAAAAAAAAGAAAAGAAAAAAGAAAAATTATGGTAGAATTTTAATGTATACTTAAATTAAAATTATTGCTTTTATAACAAAAAAGTCACAAAGTCAAAGGTCTAAATTATCATGAATGTTCACATCAGCATTATTTATAATAGCCAAGAAGCAGACACAGCCCAAATAGCCATCAATTAAAACTTTTCTTTTTGTTTTTTAAAGAGAGAAGGACAGAGAGAGAGAGAGAGAGAGAGAGACAGAGGAAGAAACAATTTTTATTGAGTTTTTCACATGGATTTTGTTGCTGATACTGTTGTGTATGTGGGTGCTGGGGTTTGAACCCATGTACTTGAGCATGACAGGCAAGCGCCATAACCGCCAAGCCACAGCTCCAGCCCCCAAAACTTGGTATACTTCAGCAATAAAAAGTAATGACCAGGGGCTGGAGTGGTGGCTCAGTGGTTACAGCACTTGTCTGGCACGCATGAGGACCTGGGTTTGAACCCCAGCACCATGTACACAGCAAAATGTCAGAGCAATGAAAGTCACATGCAAGAGTACACGGGTTTGAACACTAGTACCATGTATACAACTAAGTGTCAGAGCAACAAAAATCACATGAAAAACTAAAACTAAAAATTGATCCTTTCTCTGTCTTTTTCTCTCTCTCTCACAGTCTCTGTCTCAAAAAAAAAAAAGTAATGACCAACTGATGCATAATAAAACACACATAAACTTTTTTTGTGTGTGTGTATGGTGCTGGGGATGGAACCCAGGGCCTCACACTTGTAAGGCAAGCTCTCTACCACTGAGCTATAATCCCCAGCCCAGCACAGATGAACCTGAAAAGATTGTGCTAAATGAAAGGAGCCAGACACAAAAGAGCACATCTGGATATTTCTACTTATATGATTGTCCAGAAGAGGCGAATCCATAGAGTCAGAAAGTATACAAGTGGGGGCTGGAATGGGGGCTCACCGGTTACAGAGCTTATCTGGCATGAACAAGCATGCGGGTTGGAACCCCAGCACCAGGTACACAAGAGAGTGTCAGAGCAATGAAAGTCACATGAAAAACTAAATAAAATTTATTCTCTCTTTCTCTTTCTCTCTCACTATCCCTCTCTCTTTAAAAAAAAAAAGTATACAAGTGGTTGCTTAGGGCTGGGAGAGGTAGCTGGGGTTGGGAATGGGAATTGACTGCTAATGGGGTTTATTTTAGGGGGACGAGTGTATACTAAAATTAGATTGTGGTGAAGGTCAGATGTGAATATACTGAAAAACACTGAGTGGCATACTTTAAATGGGCAAATTGGTATGATAATTATATCTTTTTTAACCAACATTTTTATTGATGCATTATAATTATACGTAATAGTGGAATTCATTATAAAATATTTGCACATGCGCATTACATAATTTTTTCAGTTTTGTTCCCCAATACTTCCCTTTGTCCTTTCCCTGAATCCCATCCTCAACTGATCTCCCTTGGTTTTCATGAGATCCCTCCATTCTCCACCTTTTTTTTCAGCTCTAGCTTCCACTTATTAGAGAAAACATACAACCCTTGACTTTCTGAGTCTGGCTTTTTTTTTCACTTAACATGTTGACATCCAGTTCCACTCATTTTCCTGCAATTGACATAATCTTATTCTTTTGGGCTGAGTAAAACTCCATTGTGTATATATATCACAATTTTCTTATCCAATCATTTGTCAATGGACACCTACATGATAATTATCTTTTTTTAAAAAAGAGAGAAACAATTTTTATTTAGTTTTTCTTTTCTTTTCTTTAGGGCTGAGGACCGAACTCGGGGCCTTGCGCATGCTAGGCAAGCACTCTGCCACTGAGCTAAAAATCCCCAACCCCTTTATTTAGTTTTTCATGTGGTCTTCTTTGCACTGAGACTTTGTTGTGTACGTGGGGCTGGGGTTTGAACCCGAGTACTTGTGCATGCCAGGCAAGTGCCATAACCACCGAGCCACCGCTCCAGCCCATATTTTATTTATTTATTTATTTTTTAAGAGAGAGGGACAGGGCTGGAATGGTGGCTCAGCAGTTTCGGCGCTTGCCTGGCAAGCACAAGGACCTGGGTTCAAACCCCAGCACCATGACACAACTGAGTGTTGGAGCAACTAAAGCCATGTGAAAAACCTAAATAAAGTTGTTTCTCTCTTTCTCTGTCTCTCACTGTCCCTCTCTCTTTATTAAAAAAAAAAAAAAAGAGGGACAATGAGAGAATCAATTTTATTTAGTTCTTCACGTGGCTTTCATTGCTCTGACACTTTGTTGCTGGGGTTAGAACCCAAGTCCTTGTGCATGCCAGGCAAGTGCTATAACCGCTGAGCCACCACTCCAGCCCCTGATAATTATATCTTACTAAAGCTTTTTTCAAATTCTATATTGAGGGTTAGCAGTGTAGCTCAGTGGCAGAAAGGTTTGCCTAGTTAGTGTATGTGAGGTCTGGGTTCAATTCCCAGTGTTGCTTAAAAGAAAGAAAGTCTACACGGAAAGCTCTTCATGAATATGAAAAGTCCACTGGAGTTGGGTGGGGGGCAGTGTGGTGTGGTGGAGAAACACTGGTTTGAAAGTTAATATACCTGAGCTCACATATTCTGTTCCTTATCAGCTATGTGACCTTGTGTGAATCACTTCGATAAGATTTCTTTTCCTCACTATAGAAGGAAGACAATAAATCCTACTTCATGGAACTTATTTTCAAAAGTATTAATTCAGAGGCTGGAGCGGTGGCTTGGCGGTTGGAACACTTGCCTGGCATGTACAATGACCCAGGTTCAAACTCCAGCACCACATACACAACTAAGTGTTGGAGAAACAAAACCAGATGAATAAATAAGATTGATTCTTTCTCTTTCTTTCTTTTTTTATTTATTTATTTTATTTTTCAGGGCTGAGGACTGAACTTGGGACCTTGCGCGTGCTAGGCAACCACTTTGCCACTGAGCTAAATCCCCAACACCTCTCTTTCTTCTTTTAAAAAAGAAAAAAAAAAACCCAAAACATTAATTCAAAAAATATTTAAGCCAAGCACAGTAACTTGTGCCTGTAATCCCAGCTACTTGGGAGGCTGAGCCAGGATCACAAGTTCAAGGCCAATCTGGACAGCATAAGGAGACCCTGTTTCAGGAAAAAAAAAACAACAATTTATTTGATAGTTATTTTGTTCCAGGCACTGTTTTAGGTTTTTGGGATACCATAGTGACCATGATTATCAAGTTTCTCTGCATGATATCCCAGATCCCAAATATGGATGTTTATGTGAAATTTCCTCAGTGTTAAATGTTGGAAAACTATTGAAAAATATTAAAAACACTGTAAACTAACACTGCCCAAAACACTTGTGGGCCAAGTTCAGCCCTCAGGCTGACAGTTTGTGACCCTGATATAAGCTTTTTAGATGATGAGTTTCTAAACTCTGTCCACTTAGCTGAACCTTCATTTCCTCAACCTGCTCCCACATGCTAGCCAGCAACAAAGAAACATTCCCCATAAAGTTCAGAGAAATCATCCTAGCAACTAATTAAACCAGCCATTGGCCTGGTTCCCATTCATCGCTATGAGATGCAGCCTTCCCCATAAATCCAATGAGGCCCATTCATTTTCTAGGTCTGCACTGAAAAGCCTTCTTTACAGGATAGGTTTGGAACAGACTTGTGCTTCTTTGAGCTTTCAAAACCATCTGTCCTCTGAGGACATCTGTGACAGGCCAACTTAGGAAATAGTCTCAAATGTTAGAATTTGGATCTTTTCATTTTTCTTTACCTGACAGTATTTATCATAATTGCTGGTAAGTGTGTGGCGGCAGCAGTATAGTCAGCTGTTTTCTGGAACTCAAAAGTGGATGATTAATTTAATCTGTGTTAAGTCTTTAACACATTCATGATCTTGCAATAGGAAAAAAAGCTTTGGGGGCTGGAGCAGTGGCTCAGTGGTTCAGCGGTTAAAGCACTTGCACGGCATGGTCAAGGACCTGAGTTCATAACCCCAGCGCCACTTACATCAACCAAATGTCAGAGAAAAATGAAGGCCAGATAGAAAAAATAAATCCAAAAATTGATTCTCTCTTTCTCACTGTCCCTCTCTTTAAAAACAAAAAAAAAAGTTTTAAGCTTATCTTGTAGTATTCAATTCAGAGTCATACAGTCTCACACTGTTAATTGTCTATCAACAGAGCAGTTGAGTTTAAAGTTCTAGCGAGAGAGAGTCTAGAGAGCGGATCAGGCAGTCAGTGCCTTCACACACACACACTGAGCAGTTGTTTGCAGCACTTCAGCTCAAAGAACCGTGCAACTAATTCCCCCAACTTGAGACTTTCACAGGCAGAACCTAAGAGGGCCAAATCAGACCTTCAAAAGCCTCCGCAAAGATAATATGATGTAGTGGGCAATGATAGGCTCCCGCTCAAACTCTCTCCTGCAGTTACTCTATGTGACTTTGTGGAAACAACTTATCCTTCTGAATTTTACTTTTTATCCTCACTGCTAGAGGTCAAACCCAGAGCCTCATACATGCTAGGCAAGTATTCTACCACTGAGCTACATCCCTGGCCGCTGAGTTTTACTTTCATCATTTCTAAAATGAGAAGGATAATTATCTCATGGGTCTGTTGCAGCAGTTCTCTGAACCTGGTTGCATATTAAAATCACTTTTATAAAATGTCACAGCTTGAGCCACATCTCATGCAAATTAGATCAATCTCTGAGGGTGAGACACAGATACTAGGAGGTTTTATTTTTTTGCAGGGGGGGAGGGGAGGTGGAGAGGAGTACTGGAGATTAAAAGCCAGTAGCACTGAACTACATCCCGAGACCTTTTTTAATTTTTTTATTTTGAGATAGGCTCCTGCTAAGCTGCTGAGGGTCTTGCAAAATTGCTGAGTCTGGCCTCAAACTTGCTATCCTCAGCCTCTGCCTCTAGTCGTTGGGATTACAGTGTGTACCACTGTGCCTGGTCCAGACAGCAGGTTTTAAGAGCTTCACAAGTCATTCTTTTCTTTTTTTTCAAGAAAGAGACAGGGAGAGGGAGAGAGAGAAGGAGAATCAACTTTATTTTTAGCGTTTTCATTGCTCCAGACACTTAGTTGTGTATATGGTGCTGGGGTTTGAACCCGGGTCCTCATGTATCCCAGGCAAGTGTGGTACCGCTGAGCCACTGCTCCAGCCCACACAAGTCATTCTAATTCACAGTCCGGTGAGGATTAATCCTGGTTTGGATTAAGTACTGTTACTCATGTGAAACAGATGCTCCCTTGAATTAATGATTATTTCCCAATTTAAGTTTCAAACCAGCAATTGTCTATACTTTTGAAGCATGTTCTAAAATTGCACCACTAGGTGTCAGCTTGATCATACAAGTTGGTTCTTGGCAGCTTCTGTTTATCTGTTCTCCAGTTTCAACACTGTGCCATTACTATGACCATTTTTCAGGTAGCTGTCATATGACAGGCACAGTGCCAATGACTCTTAAACATGTGATTTCTAATCATATAACAAATAGGCAACTAGCTGTTGTCTAATTCAGGAGGAAGGTAAGGGTCAAAGATTCTGTGACTTCTGTGAGGATACATAGGAGGTGAACAGAATTCAAGCTTGATTAATTCATTTACGTATTCAAAAACACTGAACGCTCACTATGGTACTGTGCAATAGAAAAATCATATCTGTTCCTATGATGACTGGGATGATTGCTGCTTAGGTCACTCAGGACAGGTAAATACTTGCACATTGTTCTTACCCCATGGAAGTTCATTTTTATCCTTCATTTGTAGGTTCATTTGAGAAGAAAAGGGGGAACCTCCTTTTACAGTTGTTCTTGGCCTCAGATTAGCTCTTCTGAAGAACTATATGCTATATTCCTAAGAGCATAAAATAGCATTTTGGTTTTTTTTTTGTACTGGGGATTTAACCTAGGATGCTTAACCACTGAGCAACATCCCCAGCCCTTTTTGGTTTTTATTTTGAGATGGAGTCTTTCTAAGTTGCTGAGGCTGAGGCTGGTTTTGTACTTGCGATCCTCCTGCCTCAGCCTCCCAAGCCACTGGGATTACAGGTGTGTGCCACTGCATCCAGTGAAATGACTCTTAAATAGAATTTCCTGAGATGTCACCAACCGTTACAATAACATAATAGTTTATTTACTTTTAAAGAAAGAAGGACAGTGAGAAAGAAACAGAATCAATTTTTATTGAGTTTTTCACATGGCTTTCACTGCTCTGACACTTAGCTGTGTACGTGGGTGCTGGGGTTTGAACCCGTGTACTCATGCATGCCGGGCAAGTGCCGTAACTGCCAAGCCACTGCTGCAGCCCCTAAAATAACAGTTTTTGAGAGCATGTTAGACAGTTAAAAAGCTAGGGACCTCTTAGTCTGGTCTGTTTTACCACTATCTTCTTTACTTATTTATATCCTTAGCAACAAACTATAGATCTAGAGTATATATCTATTTTTGAATTAGTAAATATTTACTGAATAAATGAATGTCTAGAATGGTGTTTAAACACTGTGCAAGAAGAGCCATGAAAGAAATGTATAAAGAATTCTGAAAGCCTGGCACATTGGCACGTGTCTGTGATCCCAGCTACTCTGAGGCAGGAGAGCATAAGTTCAAGGCCAGCTGACAACTTCATAAGACCCTGATTCAAAATAAAAGGGGGGGGGGTTGGAGTGGTGGCTCAGCAGTTAAGGTGCTTTCCTGGCATGAGCAAAAACACAGGTTCAAACTCCAGTACCATGTACACAAGGAAGTGTTGGAGCAACAAAAACCACATGAAAAACTAAATACAATTGATTCTCTTTCTCTCTCATTGTCCCTCTCTCTCTAAATAAACAAATAAATAAATAAAAAGGCTGAGGGGTATAGCTCAGTGGTAGAGTGCTTTCCTAGAATGTTCCAGGCCCTGGGGGGAAAGTGTGTACCTTATCCTGTAAGCAAATCTAAATTTCCTTCCAAAAGTAGCACCTTGTTCTAAAAGCTCTAGCTGATTCATCACTGAGGTGGGGAAGACTTTAAACAAGTCTGGGAATAGAGGACTATTATACTGCTTGATTCAATTCATGGATTCAGAATCTAATGGCTGCTCTGGAGTTTGTTCCCACGTCACAAGGATATCAGTTCTATCTGTCTTTGAGTTGTCATTTGCCAACCAAGCAGTGTGACAATAGGAGTATAGGGATTATCAGGGTCTGGATTAGACCTTACATTCTATCCAGCCATGAAGCAAAGATGATTCAGGTAACCCAGTTGTGATCAGAATCACTTGGGGAAGCTTTGTCAAAATATAATACAGATCCCTGGACCCTACTCTAACCTACCAAATTGATATTCCTGGAACTAGGAGAGGAACTTGGGATTCTCAGAGGAGGATGGTTAAAAAACGGCTACTTTAAGATCCTCACAGCTTCACTCATGCATGGTGTCCGGTTCCTGCCGGCCGGGACCGGACAAGGCCTTCATTCAGGCGGGGAACTGAGGTTAAAAAAGACCCACTGGTCTTAAGTTCTCCAAGTGCTTTATTTCTCCCTATACCGTGGCTAACAGGCTCCAGGCGCTTCCCGCCTTCCCTCACAGAGTCAAGGCCCTTAAGGCATTACATTTAGAGATAAGGCTATTCACATTCATAGTCCTTGTTCCTACTGCCATACCAGAGTCACTGTTTCTGCAGCCGAGGCTCTTACTGCCTGCATCTTCTACTGCTACTGATCTCTCTGCTGTCTCTGCTGCTGCTGCCTCTCTGACTCTCTCAGGCAGCAGGCGGTGGTCTCTCAGGCAGCTTTGCTCCTGGCTGCTGCTTGCTGTTTCCATGCTTCTTCTCTGGCTGCTTCTGGACAGGGCTGCTTCTTCTCTGGCTGCTTTCTCCTTGGGCCGCTTGCTTCTGGACAGGGCTGCTCTCCTCTTGGGCTGCTTCCTCCTTGGGCCGCTTCCGTCTTTGGGCTGCTCCCTCTACCTGACTAGCTGCTACTCTATTTATCCATTACAATAGCCAATAGGGGTATAGTGAAACACGTTTATCCAATTGTACCAATGAGTGACCAAATAGCTTAGTCCTGCGGTCAGGCATTACTTACGTCACTAAGGAAGATACAAGCCAGCTGGGTCAGAGTTGTTTACCACCAATTCTTTTACAAGCCAGCTGGACCTCATGTTGGGGGATCCCCAACACATGGCTTTGTAAAGCATAAATTTGCTCTGATCTGTTATGTATTTTGATATATTCCCTCCCTGGGCAATGAATTCCATGTAGTTAAGAAAAGTCACATATTAGGTCATAAGGTTAACTCTATTGGAACTTTGAAAGTGACATCGAAATTCTAGATTTGGGGAATCGAGAGATGAGACTATGTTGATTTTATCCTTGCCATTTGTGAAACTGTAGACTTAGCTCTGCTCTCTCCCCAAGAGCTTGCCCAACAGTCACATGTCCACCCTTGAGATATTTCTTCTTTTATAGCAATTCTGGCTTTATTAAGTGATTTGATTTGCATGAGCTAGACAAATTTTATCCACTTCATGAAAGAGCATGAAAATCATATGTGTTCCTATGATGACTGTGACAGGGATGATTGCAATTTTATTTCATTCAGGACAGGTAAGAACTCATCCTGGGCTTGACTTAAAAGCCTGTTCTGAGACTAGTCTGCCTGTTAGCTTTGCAGAGACCAGGAAGCAGAATATACTTTCACTGAAGAACTCAGAGACAAATGTGCTTCTTTAGAAAGACAATCTGGATGGTTCATGGAACACAGAGAAAGGGAGTGGGAAGGAACATTATGGTTAAAGTACAAGAGGGGATAAACAGAAGAGAATATCAGGGTCATTTATCAGAAAGAATAACAATCTGGGTTAAGCACACATTCCATTTCCCCCCTACTCTTCTCTAGAGATGGGAAAGCATAATTGGGACAATCATTTGAGACTCTCCAGGTGTACTTTAGTGAGTCAAAACTTTTTTCTTTATTTTTTTAAGATGGGGTCTTGGGGCTGGAGCGGTGGCTCAGCGGTTTTGGCGTTTGCCTGGCAAGCACAAGGACCCGAGTTCAAACACCAGCACCACGTACACAACTAAGTGTTAAGAGCAACTAAGGCCATGTGAAAAACTAAATAAAGTTGTTTTTCTCTTTCTGTCTCTCTCACTGTCCCTCTCTTAAAAAAAAAAAAAAAAAAAGATGGGGTCTTGCTATGCTACTCAGGCTGGCCTCAAATTCCTGGGCCCAAGCTATCCTCCTGCCTCAATCTACTGAATAGCTGAGACTGCCATACCCAGTCCAAGTCCAAATCCAAGTTTGTATGCACATATAAAAGAAAGGATAGAAGTGTTACTGATTGTAGTTTATATATCAACCCCTGTGGCAAGTTAGGCTTGGCCAGAATCAGACCACATAAGAAATCTTGTTAAAGCTTGGTTGGAAATTTCTATTTTCCAGTGACAGAATTTCTGGTTGTATTCCTTGAGGACCTCACCATTGACCCTGTTCTCAGTTGACGCTATTAGAAAACAGGTCTCCAGGGACTGGTTCCACTCCAGATGAAAATTCTGTGACTTCTGATTCTATGCAGGAGCTCAAAGATGTTCTGGCTCCTCTACGATCAGTGTTCAAAGTAATGATAGCTTTTCCTGGCATTTGCTTTCATCTAGAGATTTCAAAGCATCCTGAAAATTTGCGCCTATCCCGTTGGCAGCTGATTAAGCCACATTTCTGACATTCATCTTTTGCTTGGGGTCCTCCCCATAAATTGGCAGCTGAGCTGGAAATAGAGTGTGGGCCTCCTGATTTAAGGTCACATGTTGAACACCCACTCTCTCTCTCTGATACCCAGTCTTAAGCAGTTTGTGGTCTCCCACAGGGCGTAGCTCTTTGAAGGGGCCTGTGTATCAGATCTGTCTGCTTCTTTACCATCATCACCTCCCACTGATTGCATTTCTGGGTTCCCTAGTGTCCTGGCAACTGGGCTGTGGGCTGTGTCTTAGCTGTCCGAATGTGAAAACTGTTGAAAATCTCCAGGAATTCTTCTGTGTCTTGTCATCCTTTGTCCCATTTCATCTTCCCCTGCCCATATTTCCCCTTCTATCCATTAAAGTACTGTGCTCTCAGGTTTATTTTTCTCTTCTCTCTCCATCCTAAACTCCCCATTGCAGAAGAGAGAGGAAAAAAGACCATGAGCTCAAGAGGTAGGAATCGAACTGATGAGTCTCTCTCTCTTTTTTTTTTTTCCCTTTCTTGCATTGCCCTCCTGTTTATAGGCAGGAGGCCAAAGCCATGAACCTTGACCTCTAAGGGTGGAGGAGGTTAGCAGGATGAGTCCTTACTTCCCACCACTGACTTCTAGGGAGTTGACTTGTTTTTGCTGGAGGAGGGGTGACTCAGCCCAGACCCTTGATAGGGAAATCAGTCTCAGAATCTGAAGGGACAGCAGCAGAGGGCCTGGTTCTTTCTTTCAGACCAGAGAGCATTTACTGAGTCTGGGGAAATGGAGTTCTCCTTGTTGCCAGTATTGTCAACTCTATAAAATTTCCCAGAGGCATGGCTCTGTCCCTAGACAGGCAGTGGGATTTCAAATTCAGAGTGCAGGGACGGCCCCACACCTACTGATGGAGAGCTTTATTTAGTCGTACTACACCACTGTATTTTTACCTACTAATTACCATAACCACTAGTGATTATGATATGATAATTAGCACATGCCTTTTTATAACTCCCAGAGCACCACCCCAAAATAAATGATTGTGTCCAGTGGTAAGATGGCTCTTAGAGATAATTCCTGATTCATTCATGCATTCATTCACTATTTAGTGATTTACTGATGGCCAGGTCCTGTGTTAGGCAACCATGAGCAGGAAGGATATGCTCCTTGGATCAGAGTGCGTCAGCAGGATGGACAGGCACCAAGCAAGTCTAGCCAGGGAATGTGTGTATCCAAAGGGAAGTGCAGTATGTATGAGAGGGGCACATAACTCAATAGTAGCTAGGAACAGGGAATGTCAGGAGGCCCCTCTTGTAATTATAATTTTGAAAATGATCTGTAGGATGAGAGGGAGCTAGCAAATGGAATCTAATTTAGGGTAAACCTATACAATTTGTAAGATTTCCAGGAAACATAAAGTTAAGCAATCTCCAAGCTGCCTGCTCACATTAACCCTCCGATGTAACTACCAGGCTGAGCCAATTACAGAGCCTCCAACTCTGCTTCTGTACAACTTGATGCTACTTTGGGAAAGTGTGAAATTTTACTCAAGTGGAAGATATAATTTTTGTATCCCATTAGAAAGAGTATTTCAGGAAGAAGATGGCACCAGGGAAATAGACATGGAAATCAGGTTCTTCCATTATTTCTACCACCAGACCCAATTCTCCATGCCCTTGGGATGGTCTGGGTCTGTAATAGGAAATATGTCTGTCTCCAGTTGAGTGACAATATCCTTCTTATCAGCCGCTGTACCAAAGAAGACACCGATGTCCTTTTGCAGGAAACTAACAGGAAAAGAAAGCAAGCCTACCACTAAATACACTTCCTGAGGGCAAAATGAGATGGCTGATGCTCTGGCTGCAGCATAGGAAAGGGCTGAATAAATAAATACACCATCCCTATTGTGTAGTCAGACCTCGTCTTTCCCTTTTAAAATGGGCCAAACTGCCAAGGGGCAGACAGAGGTCTTTTCTAGTTATTAAGAGGTATTGAAACTTACAATCTCCTCTGTCTCAAAGACAGAGGAAACACAGAATTGGAATGAGAGAAGACAAAATCATAAGAGGAACTTGGTATTGGTACATATCTCCTCTTTACCCTTCTACCCCTTTCCCAGCAACTTCTGCTTTGAGCATTTCTGTGCACAAATGTGGTAATGTTTGTGAATGTGTCAGGAGGAGAAGGGGCCCAGGTTAGTGCATCTCAGAAAATCGGTGAGCTTAAGTTACAGCTGCACAGGTGCCTTGATTTGGGCGCAGAGGTCTAAGTCATGATTACCTGTGACTATTGAGCTCAGTTGTATGGCACCACAGCAGGTGCTAGTAGATATGATCACTTTGGATCCGGAAAGAGTTCCAAGCATGTCCTAGTGAGTACAGTTTTCTTCTGCATGGAGGAACATGTGCAAATATGGTTGGGGGTAGGGAAGGTGGGGGAAAGAATTTGAGTAGATATTCCTGGTTTGAAAAGATGAGATGGAATGAGTTGCAGATTTGGATCTTTGTCTTTCTAGAGAGTTTTGGTTTAAGAATCATTTATACTTCAGGAGGTTTCTTTTTCTCCTGTCTTATATAATAATCATGGGTGAGCTCTGAGAAAATTATTCAAAGCGTAAATAATGGGGTTTCCTTAATGATAGTTCCTCATTTTCTCTGGCCACAGGCCAACCCTCAATAGCCTCTTCCCTTATAAGGAATCCAGCTTCAACCCAGCCCTGTTGGGTCACCCCAACCTCTTGGCATCACGTTGCAGACTGGACTCCCTTCTTCCAACTTTCAAATTGCAGAACTGTTCTCGTGTTTCTTACAACTTCCAACCTGGATGTGGGAAGCCTCCTTTTGGGTGCCCTTGTTCTCTCTGCAGATCCTGTGCAGGATTCCTCCTCTCATTCTCAGGTGAGGACGATTCAGCAGACTACACAGTGGCCAGCTTCTTTTGAAAGGGACAAAGGTCACACAGCAGGTCTCTGCTCATTCTTCTGGGCACATTCCTCTATCTATGAAACCTGGATGGAGCCAGGCTTGTACTTTTGTATGGATAGGAGGTGCTGCCATAATTAGCCTGTCTTGCTGGTTTTCAGCATACTCCTCTTGATACAGGGCAGACAGGAAAATAGGTAGTCATGACTTTATTGGTTATATTTTACGAACCCCAAATCTGGAACTATACTCTGGCAAGTATATGGTGCTCAAGGAAAAAGGGAATAAAATACATGGAAATAGGACCAATCTTGGAAAGTAATCAAAGTTCACAGCATTTTCCTTCCAATAGCTTGGAGAGGCAGTTAGATATCACACAATAATGCTAATAATAACTAATGGTTATTGAGCACTTCCTATGTGTCAGGTCCCGAATTACATATATATAACCTCACTTAGTTCTAATAAAAGGTTTCCTTCTGGTAGTTAGAAAAGAAAATAAGCCATTATAGATGCTGAATAATAATGTTAATAATAAAAATAGTAGTACCAGCTATCTACTGTTATATATGATGATCCAAAATTGAACATATATCCTCATTTAATTAATTTTTGTTATTGGGGATTGAATTCCAGGGACACTTTATCACTGAGCTGCTCCCCCGGCCCTTTTTATTTTTTTGTTTTGGGTTTTCCTGGAACATGCAATCCTCCTACTTCAGCCTCTGAGTCCCTAGGATTACAGTTTTATGCCACTGTGCTCAGCTCTCATTCAATTTTTGTTTTATTTTTCTGCAGTTCTGGGGAATGGACCCAGGGCCTCACACATACATGCAGCCAAGCACTTTACCACTGAGTTTATATTCCCCACCTTTCATTTAATTTTTAAATGAACTCTATAAGTAGTTATTATTTAGTATCAGCCTAAAGTGGGCTGCTTCTAAATTGATACCTGATGGTGATTTTTCCTGCTGGTATTTACCTCCTTGTGTAACCCTTTCCCCTTGAGTATAGACTGGACCCAATGACTCACTTCTAACTAAGAGAATGTGGCAAAAGTGATGGGAGATCACTTCTTTGATTGTATTACAAAAGATTTGCGACTTCCGTCTTGCTACACTCTCTGGCTGGCCCTCTCTCCTGCTCTCTTGCTTCTTACTCTGATGAAGTAAGCTGCCATGTTGAAACATGCTCAATGAGAAGGTCCACTAAGCAAGACACTGAGGGAGGCCTTACTTTAAAGCCTGTGAGGGACTGAATCCTGCCAACAACCATGTGAGTGAGTGAGTGAGTAGGAAGCAGATCCATCCCAAATGAACTTGGGAGACAATATTGTTTTGTTTTGTTTTGTTTTAGATAGGGACAATGAATGAGAGAGAGAGAATTTAGTTTGGGGCTGGAGTGATGGCTCAGTGGTTGGAGCACTTGCCTGGTATGCGTGAGGACCCAGGTTCAAACCCCAGCACCACATACACAACTACATGTCAGAGAAACAAAGGCCAGATGAAAAACTAAATAAAATTGATTCTCTTTTAAAAAAATATTACTTAGTTTTTCACACGGCTTTTGTTGTTCCAACACTTCCTTGTGTATGTGGTGCTGGAGTTCGAGCCCACATTCTCGCACATGCCAGGCAAGAGCTGTAACCAGTGAGCAACTGCTCCAGCCCTGGGAGGACAGTCTTGGGAGAGACCCAGAGCTGGAGAACCCAGTTAAGCCATGTCAGGATTTCTGCCTCCCAGAAACTTTGAGATAATAAATGCTTTTTTTTCCCCCTCCAAGTTAGTGTGAATCTAGTGGGATCAAGTGATTGGCTTGCCTCAGTCTCCTGAGTAAATGGGACTATAGTTGTGGTCACCATGCCCAAACTAATGTTTTTTTTTTTTTTTTTTTTTTTAAAGAAAGAGGGACAGTGAGAGAGAGAGAGAAACAACTTTATTTAGTTTTTCACATGGCCTTAGTTGCTCCAACACTCAGTTGTGTACGTGGTGCTGGGGTTTGAACCCGGGTCCTCAAGCTTACAAGGCAAGCTCCGAAACCGCTGAGCCACCGCTCCAGCCCCCAAACTAATGTTTTAAACTACTAAGTTGTGGGATAATTTGTTACACAGCAAAAGATACCTAATATACATCCCATTTTGTAAACAAAGAAGGAAGAAGCTGAAGCCTAGGGAGATGAATCAATCTTCACATTAGTAAATGGCAGTCAGGACATTAGGTTTAAGAGTCTGGATTTGAGTCTACTTTTTTATGAGGTTCCAAGAGATTGGGTCACTAGAGTTCTAGAAGGCTTCTACTCTGAGAAATCCTTGGAGAGTAGCCATGTTTCCAGGAAACTCAGTGTGTGCGTGTAAAACAGGGATGGGCCAAAGTTTAAATGGTGCTAAGTACTTTGTACAGCCCACTCCCTGCAGCAGAAGAATGGCTGGTCCACCCATAGATCTGGAGATAGTAGCTAGGGGCTCCTTTCAATAGCACAATGGCAGAGCTAAGAGTTAACTGCCTATCCATTTTTTAAGCCCTCAAATCATCTTAGAATATGCAAGGTAAGTTAGGAATAGAACATGTCCTTCAATTTCTTTCTTTTTTTTTTTTTTTGTTATTGTCAGTACTCCTCAGGGGCAGTTAACCACTGAGCCACATTCCCAGCCCTTTTAATTTTTTATTTTGAGACAGGGTCTAAATTGCTTAGGGTCTTGTTAAGTTGCAGAGGCTGGACTTGAACTTGTAATCCTCCTGCCTCAGCCTCCCTTTTTTTTCCTTGAGGATGAAAATGAATGCATTCAATAATAAGGCATGGTATTGCATGTAAACATCAGAAGAGCCCTAGAATTAGAAAACAAATGGTTCTGTCTGAGAGAATAGCTCCTTCTATCAATTTTTCTTTTTCTTCCCATCCATGCAACAGAGCCTAGAACTTTGAAACCACAGTGCTTGTTCCAACATGGAAAGCAGACTGGCACTTTCCTATATTGGAAGTTTTCAGGATTGGGATGGTTAAAAACATTTTTTTCTCCCAGGTATTCTCCCTTTGTTTAGTCAGAGGTTTTTCGTTGTTTTTTTTTTTTTTTTTTTTTGGCCAGTGGTCACTTTTATGAAGATATACTCCTTGCCTGACTGCATCAATCTATCCTTCCTTGTCAGCTTGCGTTGGTGCCAGAGCAGCAGG
Organism: Aplodontia rufa; assembly: GCA_004027875.1. Lineage (NCBI taxonomy): Eukaryota > Metazoa > Chordata > Mammalia > Rodentia > Aplodontiidae > Aplodontia > Aplodontia rufa. The sequence goes on along the minus strand of PVKS010004460.1, from coordinate 25,605 downwards.
CTTTGAATTCAGGGAGGATTTCCAGGTGGCAGAACAACAGTCCCACAAGCTGGAGCCTTGGCACACTTCCCCTTTTAACCAGTGGCAGAGACAGCTTTGCCGGTGGAATTATGGAACCTGGTGTAAAGTCCACAGCCAGGGAGCGGTGAGGACTCAAAGCTGGCTCAGCACTCCAGTTGGGCTTCTGTACTCTCTAGCTTTCTTAGCCTTTTATTTTCCTGGACTCTTTTTTCTCTTTTCTCTTCTTTCCTGACCACCTCTCTCTCTCTCTCCTCCCTTAGCTCTTTCTCTCTCTCCCACTTCCCTTCTCTCCTATCCCTTTTGCCTCCACTCTCTGGGATCCTTAACCAGGAAACCACCTCTTATCAAGTACCTTGGCTTGCCTCCAATTCCTAGTGGCAGACAGCTTTGGCCCTTGTGGGCTTTCTGAGTGATTTTCTTCTCCACCAGTTGTTTGTTTCTCTAATCCAGTTGGAATTAGAATTGGAATAGTGACAGAATACTGGGGGGGGGGTACTGATTGGGGGAGATTCCAAAACTAAGAAATAGATCTTTTCCATGGTGAGATTTTGCCTCTCTGGACTAAAATAGATACGAAAAGAGATTTGGAATCTGCTCTCTTTAAAAGTGACATTACGGGGGCTGGAATAGTGGCTCGGGGGTTACGGTGCTTGCCCGGCATGCGCAAGTACACGGGTTCAAACCCCAACACCCACATACACAACTAAGTGTTAGAGCAACGAAGGCCATGTGAAGAACTCAATAAAAATTGATTCTCTCTCTCTCTTAAAAAAAAATGGACACAAATATCCATCAGTATGAGAAATTATAATAAACTGTGATATATCTTTATAGAAATAAATAAAAGTGACATTATGAAAAGGGAGAAAAAAGTAGCATCTCTATCCACAAAAGCCCAAGACACCCATATTGCTCTTCAGATACTGGGACATCACTCTGAGTCCTCCATTTTCCACTTAATTGGACTTATAAAGGCTATTTTTTGCCCTTCATATACCTGCCATTCTGGTCTTGCTCCAGTAGCTTTGAACAGATACCATCTTTGCCACCTCCACAGGCTGTCACACAACACAAAGCTGCAGACTCCTAGACTCCAGTGTTCTTGCTTTCTGAGAGGGGCCCTGAGAGTTGGGGGAGGCACATAACACAGAAGGAAAAGAGGAGTTGGATGGAGTCATTACATTACAGGGTTTCCTTGCACACAGAAAATCAAAATGTATGGTTCAAGGAACAATCTCTTCAGTCTTTGATAACACAATAGATTTCTGCTAGTTTCAAGTATTTTCTTTAAAATATTCCTATTTAGGGGTTGGGGATTTAGCTCAGTGGCACAGTGCTTGCCTAGCACACGCAAGGCTCCCCAAGTTCGGTCCTCAGCCCTGTTAAAAAAAAAAAATATATATATATAAATATATATATTCCTTTTTTAAAAAAATATATATATTCCTTTTTTAAATAAAGGATTCCCTCTTATTGGGTTTATGTATTTATTTTAACTGATTTTCACAAAGAACGGCAGTCATAGAAGTATATATATATACATGTATAAGCAAACACATTTATAAAAGCCTTTTTTTTTAGTGTTTAAAACAGAATGAATAGCTGACCTTTGTGGCAATTTTCTACATTTTGTGATAGTAATTTTGTTGAGTTCCTAAACTTAGATGGCAAGTCCCCTTAGTGAGACTGGTCTAATTCTATGTTCTCTATGGTACCTAGTCACTATGGCTGTGCAAGAGCCATTATTATCCAAAGTACCATAATAATGGCCATTCCCTCCTATGACATTATTGTTTCCCATCTGCCAGGACATTAATTGCCTTTCAGTTTGCTCTAAAATTGGTAGTATAACACACTGCCAAGGCTAGAGAGAAGAGAGCTGCTAGTGATATATTAAGACTGTAAGGGGGAGCTGGAGTGGTTCCGCAGTTATGGCGCTTGCTTGGCATGCACAAGTACGAGTTCAAACCCCAGCACCATGTACACAAAGATGTCTTGGAGCAAGGAAGACCACATGAAAAACTAAATAAAAATTGCTTCTTTCTTTCTCTATCTGTCACTCTCTCTTAAAAAAAAAAGTCTGTGAAAGGATGCACCGATGTTTCCTTCTTATTGGACAGTCTTCACATTTGCATATGACTGCATTTGTTACAGGATGTTAGCTCAAGCCTTAGTCTTGACTTCCACCTTATCAGGGCCAATGTCTGATCTATCCTTCAGCAGGATGATTCAGACATCTGTGAAGTTATTTTGGCTTTTTCACTTTCCTTTTACAGGCCTTTTCTGAGTCATTGAATTGAATGGGAGGTTATTTCTAAATTGGAAGGTGAGGATGAGAGAAGAGGGAGTACAGTTCCGGAAAATAAGTAGGAAAAGACTTTATTGTTATGTACAGATACTGCAGAAATAATTTTCACTTTGGTGAGAGACGTGTGTAATTTATTTAAAGTAAACTAAACATATAAGCTAGGAAATATATTTTTTTTCGCTAAGAAATATCTTTTTTTCCGCTAGGAAATATATTTTTTTTTTTCTGGACAACCACCATATAGTTTTAGACTCTTTGTAGCTTGCTCTGCAAAGGAAAGGAGGTTAGTAAATAGAATAGGTAAGGACAAAGAGTTAGCAGAAAGAAGAAAGGGGCAAAGTACAAAATTTCCAAAGTCCAGATTCTTTCCCTCAGAAAAATCCTGATCAGAAAGTAGTGTTTGTGAAGAGGAACAGCTCTTTGACTGTGTTCGGGTACATTTCAAGGACTGTGGATTTTCCTAGTATATAGGTAGATTTGTGAGGAAGGTATATTTAAATTCAATTTAGAAATTTAAACAGTAATCAGGACAGCAATTTTCTTATTTAGGAGTAGGAAAAGTGGTTGGAAATGAAAATGAAAAGCAAAAAAGCTAATGATGAATATATTTCTAGGAGCACAAGAGTTTTTATAGCAACACCAGCTTTCTCAAAAATGCCTACTGTGATTTATATCCAAATGAATAAAAAACGCAATCATTTATTCTTGTGCTTTGTGCCAAGACAGAGAAAGGAAAAAACCAAACACTGCAATTCATTCAATGGCTCTATTTAGATTGCTAGGAAGAGGCGAGGTTTAGAAAAAACACACTTTTAAAGTATCTGACACACAGCTAGTAGGACTATTTAAAAACTGCTGAACATGAAAATAAGCAAGGGTGGAAGGTGGGGGGAAGCGGAATTCTGATTTCTAGAACATCCATAAGGGTAAAAGATGGCCCACTTATTCAAAACTTGCTGATGGCTGCTGGTCACTTGTCAGAAGCCCTCCAGGAGTGGCTCTGGAAGCTGGAGAACTCTGGATGCTACACTTCAGTTTATTGACGACTTATATAATTGCAACTGAAGTGGACTGTTTGCCGCTAAATAAACGGCTGCACTTTGCCCTTTAGCACGGAGATTCCCGGAAAGAACTTCAAGGAAACTGCGCGCAAAGGGACAAGAAAGGGGAAAATTTTTATCTCTACAGTACCTTTCTTCCAAGGGTTTAGAAACACTTCTTAAGCACAACCTCTGGTATTTTGCAAATGTTACCTCCATGAGTAAGCTGGCAATGATAAGCTTCGCCTTGCAGGAAGGGAGTCGGAGAAAGGGAAGAGTTCACAGCGTGAACGCCACAACAAAGAGTTAACCCTTCCCCAGTAACGTCGGGGGTGAGCGTCGGCCTCGGCTTTGCGGTCTACTGCGCAACCAAACTGCACAAGCTTGAACCAACCGTGGCGGTCGCATCCCTTGCCACCTTCTTAACAGACACTTCCAGGAGCCTATCAAAACTTCGAACTGTCCAACTATCAACCAATTATAAATGAAGCTCGGTCTTAGAGCGCTCCAGGTCCGGGCGGGGGCGAATTCACGGTCCAGGAAAAGGGGCGGTGAAGACGCGTTGACGGACGGGTAAGATGAACCAATCAAAACAGAGAGCCGCCGCCCCACGGTCCAATGGATAGGTCGGAAGTATGATATAGGGTGGGCCTGTTGTCATGGGGGAGGTGGTGGCGCTTGGTGGCTGCTGGCGGCCGAGGTAGAGGCAGCCGCGCTGGAGTTGGTCGGGGACAGTGGCAGGTGAGTGCCGTAACGTTGGCCTCAGGTTTGGAGGCCGTAGTGGGGCAAAAACTCCGGCTCAGTGGTCGGGAGGTGGAGGCCGGAAAGGGGGCCTGGCCGCTGGGTCGGGGCCGGGGCGGAGGCGAGTTCGGGCTGACTGGCTGGGGCTGGTGGGAGAATGGCCCGGTTCCCGGAGTTCGCACAGGGAAGGTAGGCTGGCACCCGGCACAAGCAGTCAGGCCAGGAGGTCCCTTGGGACGTCCCGCTGCTCCGGTCTGGGGCACCTACTGCAGGCGGCCGAGTGAGGGGTCGCTCCCTGAGGAGACCGGAGCGGCCGGGGTCCCAGAGGCGGGGGGTGGGGAGGTGCTGAGGGGTGAGCCGGGTTGACCAGTCCGCGGGCGGGGTGACTTGGGACTACCCGGACAGCTTGGGAGGGAGACGAGGAACCCGGGAAGCTCTGGAGCGGCCGGTGTGGCCGGAGCCACCGGGGGTCAAGGGAACTGGGAGTGGCCCCTGTTGGAGAGAGAAGGGAGGGTGGGGAGACCCAGCGCGACCGGGGTCCGGAGTGACAGGGGCCGGCCTGGGTCCCAGTTGGGGGCGTCTGAGTCATAGGAAAGGCGCGGGGCGGGGTGGGGACCCCTCAGAGAAAGGCGGCTGTCCGAAGGGCGATGGGGAGCGGCGGGTCTTCCGAGGGTCGGATCCCGGAGACCTTGAACCGCCTCGGGGAGGAACCTCTGCGCCCTGCCCTCCCCACCCCACCAGTTAGCCTGGGACCGGAGACCCGAGACTGGACGGGCTCCCGATCTCCGGGGCACCGGGAAAGAAATCCTCGAGGAGTAGATGAGGGTTGAGACTTGGTGGAGGGTTCCGCCGGGAAGTGTAAGTTCCCTCGAGCAAAATGGTGTGGAGGTGGGTGGAGGTAGGAGGGAAAGAATAATTTCCCTGTAGGAAGGGAGTAGTAGATAGCGAGAGCCAGCGAGAAAGTTGCACAGGAAGAGAATAGTGGTCTTATGGAGACTAGCCAGGACAGCAGAGAAAAGGAATTAACAGCGGCGCCAGCAGTAGGTACCGAGGTCTTCAGAAAAAGAAACTTCAGCTTCAAAATTAATACTAAGATACCATCTAGGATCAGAGAAAAGATCCTAAAAACCAAGGTTAAGTGACTTGCATTCCACTGCTTTAGGAAAGTGTTTTAGGACGACAGCCATAATACTAGTAAATAAGAACATTGACAGGATTGGGAATTTGAGAGGGGGAAGGGGAGGGGTAGCTGAACTAAGAGTGGAACTGGGGAATTAATCAGAAAGAAGATATTCATGACGAGGATAGGCATACACTGCAAATTTGAAAATAAATGTAAATTCTAGTTCTATCACCTGGTTCGATCAACTTAACACTGCGATTTTTCTTAATGAGGGTATTAATAGTTTTTTGTTTTTATTTTGGGCACTGGAGAGTCAACCCAGGGCCACACTCGTGATAGGCAAGCCTCTACCACTGAGCAACATCCCCAACCCTTTCTACAAGTTTTTATTTTGAATCAGGGTCTTACTAAATTGCCCAGGCTGCTCTCCAATTTAGCGACCCTTCTGCCTCACCCTCCCCAGTAGCTGGGATTACAGGCATGCTCCATGGTGCCAGGCTACTTAAGATTTTATTTAATAGGGTTTGTATTTTTGTTTATGTGAGTTTGTATTTGTAAAGCATTTAGACTAGTTACTAGCACTTAGCACTGTGAACTGGATTGTTAAGTAGAGGATTAAGATCTGAGGTATTTAAGGTGGATGGTCAAACAGTTTACCTTGGAATCACCTGGAGGGCTTGGTAAAAAAAAACGTACTGATTGGCCCCATCTGGAGTTCTGTTTTTGTGGTGCAGGGAGGATTGAACCCAAGGCCTGGAGCATGCTAGGCAAGCGGTTTCCCACTGTTCTGGGTTCCACTCCTACCCCAAATTACTCGGGCTTCCCGAGAACTTGTGATCCTCCTGTCTCAGCCTCCAAAGTCCTGGAATTATTGGCTGGTGCCACCATGCCCAGCTTCATCTGGGGTTCCTGACTCAGTAAATTTTGGGTGGGGCCCAAAAATTTCTCATGAAGCTTATGTTGGTTAAGGGACCCAACTTTAAGAACCACTTGCTTTTATGGAAATAGTAATAATTAGCATTCTTAAAATTCTTGTCCATCTTGCTAAAGAGACAATCAGAGCAGAGGCAAAGTGCAAAAAGGATCCTATCATAAATCCTTTTAAATATTGTGGTGCTGGGATTTGAACCCAGGGCTCAGACATGCTAGACAGGTGCCTTACCACTGAACCACATCCATCCCTAGCCACAAGTTACCTTTTTTTAGTTTCTCCAATACTTGGTTATGTTTGTGGTGCTGGAGTTCAAACCTGATAATCAGGCACTTATACCACTGAGCCACTGCTCCAGCCCCAGGGTACCAATTTTTAAGCTTTTTTTGTTTTTTTTTAAAGAGAGAATTTTTATTTATTTTTTCATCTGCTTTTATGGTGCTGGTGTTCAAACCTGGGTTCAGGGTCCTCATGCATGCCAGGTGAGAGCTCTACTGCTAAGCCACTGCTCCAGCCCCAAGTCTATGTGTTTTTTGTTTTTTTTTTTTTTGTTTTTTCTTTAAGAGAGAGGATGAGAGAGAAATAATTTTATTTAATTCTTCATCTGGCCTTTGTTTCTCAGACACTTAGTTGTGTCCATGGTGCTGGGGTTTGAACCCAGACCCTCACACATGCCAGGCAAGTGATCCAACCACTGAGCCACTGCTGCAGCCCCGACCCCAGTCTGTTTTTAAAACTGTGGATCATGATTAATAATTTAAAAACAAATTTTCAGATTACCACCAGCATGGAAAATAAAATGAAGTAGAACAGAACAGACTACCATTTGTACTTGGTAAGGAAAGGTATTATTTTGGGAAACTTCTCATACACATTTGTACTGTGTAGGCTGCCATGTAAAACATATTTCTCACAGTCAGGAAAGTTTGAAAAAACTCTTGACCCATTCAATATAGCAAAAGCAAACCTCCAATATCAAGGGGATAGGTTATTTATAGATTTTACCTGGTTATTTTTTCTGAGATGGTGAGACATGCATTAAATTTCTTCAGTTTCTGACTTGGTTTTGCTTATGCTGGTCTTATCTATTGTGTTGTGCCTCTTATTCTGGAATTTTTTTGGACATTGAGAGTCTTTGGCATGAGGACTTAAGGAATTTGAGGTAGAGAAATTGGTGTTTCTGTTACGTGATCCACTTTTGTTTCATAGTGCCCTCTTGTTTATCCTTTCTTTTTGTCTTTTTTTTTTGCCACTGTACAGTAAAACATTGTAAAAATAATAATAAAATAATACTAATGAAAATAAATAAACAGTATATATAGACATATTGACAGTAAATAAACTGAGTATATATAGACATATTGACAGGTATGGAAAGTAAGCAAAAACTAAATATTTCAAAACAAAAGTGAAAAGGCATTTTGTTTTTAGAAAGTACAAGTATTTTACAGCTTTTCTTGGCCTTATACTATTACAAAACAAATAAAATACATTTTTAAGGGAACTGGCAATATAACTTCCTGCTTTTTGTAGAAAGAAGAAAATAGTGATAACACTTGACAGCAAAATGCACTGGGACAGAGGCTTAACTACAAAGAAAATTATTTATTAAGCAGGAGCTTTTGTTTGGTTGGTTTTCTCCCCTGAGAGTGTACTAGATGTGGCATATGTTGTGAATTTAACTTGTTTGAAGAACATAAAGGTAATTCACAGTCTTTATTCAGTTATATTATATTAAGAACACATATATATGTTTTGTGCTACTCTTGGTTTGATTTTTCTTCTGTTGAAAGCTAGATGTTTTATTTGAAAATGAGATAGAATTGATGTAGATCTGTTTTTATAAGATATAAGAACAGAGATCCTTGTAGCTCTCTTTAAAATTTTTAATCCAGGGGATTATGTAACCTTTCATTAATGTTTTATGAAGTTGCAAAGAAACTATTTCCATAGCTTAGCATCAAGCTTTTTGGATTTTTTTTTCCTCTCAAGAAATGTAATTCTATTACAGGTATTTCTATTTCTTTAAACATTTCTATGTTATGTGGATGGCTGGAAAGCATGTAATCATGGCATATTTGATTTCAAAGGCAAAAGCAATCTTTTTTTTTTTTTTTTAAGAAAGAGGGGACAGTGAGAGAGAAAGAGAGAATCAATTTAGTTTTTCACATGGCTGCCGTTGCTCCGAGACTTCGTTGTGTATGTGGGTGATGGGGTTTGAACTCGAGTACTTGCGCATGCCAGGCAAGTACGGTAACCGCTCCAGCCCCTAAAGCAATCTTTTTACACAACAAATTTACAAATTTTTTGTCACAAAGGTTCTGAGGATGAAAGCTTTTAATTTCTTGCATTGAGTTAAATGGACTATCCCTACCACTTTCAGTCATTGTACATTTATATAGATCATTCATTTCTACACCAACTGATGGAAAATGTAAAATCTTAATCTGGTATGGGGAAAAATCTGAAACATTGAATGATTTGGTTACTTTAATAAATGGACTTTATTCCGTTGAATTATTATTCATCTATAATTTAATCATACTTATCTTTGAATAGCTTTGATTGTTCAACTCATTTTGCAGTGAAATCTGTTAATCTATAGTTGAATTGGTGTTTTTTAAAATCCCAGAAGAAACCATGTGCTCCTAACTGTATTATTGAGAATGAGTTGCACTTACCAAGGTATTTTCAGATAAATTATTTTTTAAAATAGAAATTTAATTAATGTGAGTTAATTAAATGTTTTCTACTCCAGGAAAATCTTTTTTCCTGCAGCCCCCCCACCCCACCCCTATATTGGGGATCTAATCAAGGCCTTTACCAGTGAGCCCTTTTGGGTTTTCATTTTGAGTCAGAATCTGGTTAAATTGCCCAGGCTGGCCTAGAACTTGTGATCCTCCTGCCTCAGCCTCCTGATTTTCTGTGATTAAAGGCGCATGGCTTGTTTTCTTTTATAATAATTTTTTTCTTTTCTTTTTTAAAGAGGGACAGTGAGAGGGAGGGAGGAGAGAAAGAGAGAAGCAATTTTATTTAGCTTTTTATGTGACTTTTGTTGCTCCAACACTTCATTGTGTACGTGGTTCTGGGGTTTGAACCTGCATACTCCCCTCATGTCAGGCAAGTGTCATAACCACAGAGCCGCTGCTCCAGTCCCCCTTTTATAATAGTTTGTGATCTTCTTTTTCTGCTTCCTGCCCTCAGCTATCCATACACTAAATCCTAATGGAAATTTTGGTGCCTAAAAATCTAGTTCTGTAAAAGTGCAAATCCTCTGTGTCTGGTTTTTAGCTTGCTTCAAGAATTTATCAGCCTGGTGTGGTGGTTCACACCTGTTGTCCCAACTGTTTGGGAGCCCTAGGCGGAAGGGGTGTAAATTCAAGGTCAGTTTGGGCAGTTTAGCAAGACCCTTTCTGGGGAAAAACAAATTAAAAGGGCTTCAGATGTAGCTTAGTGGTAGAGTATCCCTGGATTCACCCCCAGTACTGGGGGGTTGGGAGAGGAATTTCTTTATCAGAAAAGGTCCCTTAGTAAGCTTACTACCTTAAAAAAATATTTTTGTAATAAAGTACTTGGAACGCTACATTTTCTTTTGGACTTTCTACAACACATCTATTGTGTTTAATAGATTTTGATTTCCAAAAATCTTTTTTTGTGTGTACCAGGAATTGAACTAGTGGTGCTTAACCACTGAGTCACATCCCCAGGTTCCCCCGTTTTTTAAATAGTGAGGGACAATGAGAGAAAAATAATAAATTTTATTTAGTTTTTCATATGGTTTTTGTTGCTGACACTTCGTTGTGCATGTGGTGCAGGTGTTCGAACCCATGTACTAGTGCATGTCAGGCAAGTGCTGTAACCACTGAGCAACCACTCCAGTTGCCTCCTCCCCCCAAGCCCTTTTTATAAATTTTTAATACTTTATTTTGTTTTTGTTTTTGTTTTTTTTCAGGGCTGAGGACTGAACTTGGGGCCTTGTGCATGTTAGGCAAGTGCTCTGCCACTGAGCTAAATCCCCAACCCCTTTAATACTTTATTTTGAGACAGGGGTCTTGCCAAGTTGCTGAGGCTGGTTTTGAACTTGCAGTCCTCATGCCCCAGCCTCCAGAGTTGCTGGGATTGCAGGCGTGCGCCACTGTGTCCATCCTTAAAAAAGATCCTTAATTTTGCTTGTTTCTAAACTCTGATTTGTATTTCCTTGAAGGACTGAGAGAAATGAAATGATTTTTTGCCATCTTATTTTTTATCTTAATATTATAATAAATCCTTTAGTAACAGAAAATTTAAGTAACATAATATTATACATTTCATTATTATATAGAAATCCTATATAGGACTTTAGGAGTATGTTTGGAAGTGATACATAATAATGATGTATAGGATTAAATGTTGATAGGATTATTAAATACTATTTTGGAGAATATAAAATTAGGCACTTAGAGATCTTGAAGTAAAAAGGAGGAAACTAATGGAGAATAAGAATACTGACATGTGCTTAAGTCTGGAGAATCTGCAGGAAGTATGTCTAGAGAAGTGAGTGATTCTTGGCAGTTTTCCTGGAGTGACATATGTAAAGGAGGATGATCCTATTTACAGCATTCTTCCATGGACTTATTCTTAGTTTTCTGCAGTGTTTGTTATTTGTTATAACTCTTCCTTTGTTTTCTTCCACTCGGAAAATAATCTAAGAATGCAAGTAAATAACTGAGGATTGCTAGTTCTGGAGGATGAAAGACTGAGTAGGACCATGTTGATTTATCACTGTTTTTTCCTTTTTTTGTTTTTGCATTGCTAATGATGGAACCTAGGGCCTTGACCATGCTAGGCAAGTGCTCTACCACTGAGCTACACCCCATCCCTGACCATGTGAATTTGCAAGAAGGCTCAGTACTCTCTGCTTCTGCAACTCTTGAGAATGGATCCCCAGTAACCATAGCTGGGGAAAGCCTTCCCACTTGTCTTCCCCAGTGTAGAATAGGATTAGGAAGAGACCCCTCTAACCATCCTTTTTTTTTCTCCTTGTAGTACTGGGGATTGAACCAAGGACCTCACACATGCTAGGCAACTGATCTACCACTGAGTTACAACCACAGTCCTTTTTTGTTTGTTTTTTAAAAAATGAGTTGATAAGATTTTTTTTAAATACTGTGATTTTGTTTTTGCAGTGCTAGAGATTGAACCTGGGGCCTTGGGGATGCTACACAAGCATTCTACCACTGAGCCACATCCCCAGCCCTCCCCAACCCTTTTTAACATTTTAATTTGAGACAGGGTCTTGCTAAGGTGTCCAGGTTGGCCTTAAACTTTTCTCTCCTCCTGCCTCATCTTCCCAGGTAGTTGGAATAACAGGTGTGTACCACTATACCAGATTTCCTTTTCGTCATCTTAAATGGATTTATTAAGGAGTTGTTACATTAGTAATTAATGTTCAGTGACTTTCCCTTCTCTCCCCACCCAAACCCTATTTTTCCCCATTTGCTGACTGCTATCTTACATGCTCCTTTTTTTAAATTTTTTTCTCTTTTTTTTTTTTTTACTTTTTTCACATTTTGATCAGTGCTTTAAATTTGTACATAATGATAGAATTTGTTATTATATATTCATACATGCACACAATAAAATAATAAAATTTGGCAAATATCTCTCCTGAGCACTCTCCTCTCTCTCTTACCATTCCCTGGTACATGCTCCTTTTTTTAAAACGTAAGGCCATTTATTAAAATAGACAAATCACAAGATGAAAATGAAGGCAATGGAAAAATATAACTTCTCACAACCAAAAATATTAGCAGAACCTTAAAAATAATTTAGACAAGTGTTGTAAAAGATATATGGCAGATTTACATCCCATTAACTAAGATGATGTCAATTCATAATTCTACGTAAATTTTTTTAAAGTATGAAATTAAAAAAGTCATTTTCAGTGTGTATGTAAATTGTTTTATCACATGTTCATTTAACACTAACTTGAAAATGGGTCTTTTAAAAAGACAAAGCAATTTTCATTCTGTAAGTTTTATTCAATTTAGGGTTGAAGACACATGAATTGTGCTTTTTTTTTTTTTTTTAAAGAGAGAAGGACAGTGAGAGAGAGAAAGAGAGAAACAACTTTTATTTAGTTTTTCACATGACCTTAGTTGCTCCAACACTCAGTTGTGTACATGGTGCTGGGGTTTGAACCCGGGTCCTCATGCTTGCCAGGCAAGCACCGAAACCGCTGAGCCACTGCTCCAGCCCAGAATTGTGCTTTTAATGTATAAAAATCACAGTGGATAGCATCAAAGGACTGGGGGGCATTAAGGAGAATTTGATAATTTACATTGTGATTATTCTGCACATGAATGAAAGATAATTCACGCTTTTAGAACCTCAAGACATCCCTTTTTAAAACTGCCAAGATAAATGCAAGACACCTTGCAGTCACTTCCTCACCTTAAACAAACTGATGACTCTTTTACACACAAAACTAAAGTAGTTATGGCAGCAAAGGATTCTGATGGCAATGAAAGTTGTAAACTGTATTTCATTCTCCTTTTCTTGTTCCCAAAGTGCAAGCTGCAGGGTTCTCAATCTTTCAGTAGTGCTTCTTCTGTAAGTAATCCTTCATTTTGTTTGGCAAAGGCAGTTTCTGAATTAAGTCTATTCTGCAGAGAGCATACCTGCATGAACCGTGACACTGAGTTGGTCAGTCTGACAGGGTAGGTTGCAGACCCAGGCAACCCAGAACTCAAATAAGAGAAAGCTCCATTTTCAGAGTCCTACTGACTGCTCAATTAGATCAACTATAGATGTATGTCCTTCCACATCTGGTTGTTCATAAACGCTAAACCTACCATTTTTGGATACTCGATTCTAGTGTGAAGTGTTTTACCATGGGAGCGAAAGTTCAAGCATAAAAGGTAACAGTCATCAGAACTATCTGGCACATTTGCTAGTTTCCCTTCTGCTTCCCAGTGTGTGATTGGCCCCTAGTACCATCCTTGTTTTGCAAGTTTCTTCAGCCCCTTTGTAAGGCTTGTCACAACCATGGGACTGCTGCTTTGCACAGTCATAAATTCTTGCAACTCCAGGAGGAGAGTTAGGATCAAAATTCAAATGACAGTGCGTACTTTCAGCCATGTGGGTATCTGTGCCAGTGAGCCCACTGAAGTTTCTTTGGATTTGATTAGTCTGCATTGGAGGTAGCAATGGCGAGAGTGGAGGGACATTATCGTGACCTGTTCTGGGGCTCTGCAGCATGACTCCTGTGGTGCCAATCAACAAGCCATTCATAGACTGGTCCACAAAGATCTCTGGGGCAACAACTAGGTCCTGGTCTACCTGACTCTCATCTTTAACAAAAGAACTCGCTCCCACCTGAGGAGGAACCGCAGAGACCTCCATAGTAGAAGTGTCCAGACAATAGCTGCACAACCCTTCCAAAGGATACATCCCTTCCATCTAAAGGCACTGTGTACTGAATGTAATCCTGAGGCACAAGTCCAATAACTACAGGCAAGTGTTCCTCCAGGTGGAGATGCAAGTCTCCGTGGGGACAGTCTGAATGCTTTCGGGGAACCCGTCTTTTCCTAGCACACAGTTTCAGCCTGAAGGTCACGGAAATCCTTTTGAACCCCATTCAGTGCAGGACTTGGACTAGAAGAGTGAACCTAAGCTTTGACCCTCACCTCCATTTTGATATAGGTCTCTTCAGAGTTTGGGATGGAGTGGCCAGGGTGTAGAGCTGTAGTGGTGACTATAGAGGGAAGTAGACCTGATGGGCCTCTGAGCTCTGATGTTGTCCCTGAAGACGAGCAGGGCTGAGAGGAGGAGAAGGTGTCCTCCTCAGCAGAACTCCCCTCCCGCCACAGGTGTGCTGCCCTTGCCCTTGGGCTTCTGCTTCAGGGAAAGCCTCCTTTTCAGGGTCCTCTGCAGGCTCTCGCTCTTTGATCTACTTTTTCCACCTTTCTCATCTTCACTGTTGATACCCGCAGCTGGCCATGTTTTTAACCATAGCAGCTACCAAACAAGGAATCATCTTTCCCAAAGTCACTGGCTAGTGATGGCTGTTGTACTACCATGAAATCAGTGTCTTCTTTACTTTTATTCAAGTTAAAAGTCTTCTAAAAGGTTATAAGACTACTTTTCTTCATTATGGCTAGTTACCTAATCCAAGGTATCAGTTTCTGGAATATCACACCCAAACATCTGGAGAAGCTGCAATAAGCTTCTATGTATTTTTCCAGCTTCATTTGACCATTGGAGTCATTTTCAGTGGCAGCCCTGGCCCGCTCCTGACCTGGCGCTGGCATGACTGCTGCGCTCTCCCCCTATCTTATATTCTTTCAACAAAGATCAATCTCAAATTCTCTGACTTAGCACAGTCTTAATTATGGAAACTTGGTTATACTAATATGTACATAGTTACTTCTGAAAATGATCATTAGATTTTTTTCCATTTAGGGAAGAAGCAGGATTGAAATCTGTAGGGCACTGCATGGCTCTGAATAAAAGCAGTCAGGGAAGCTAGGACCTAGATATCAGCTACATTTTATAATTATTTAATATTGATCTTGGTTACCTTTGGCCTTGGAATAGTCAAGAGTTAGTGATGCTTTCATTTGGGTCAGTTATTCATATGTATATCTGGTATTTTTCACTTGTATCATGTGGATAATTTATAAATTACTTGTAATAGAACTAAATGTTGTCAGTAGTTTTAGCTCCTAGTATTCCATAATCAATATAAATCCCCCCGCTTTTTTCCTTTCTTTCTTTTTTTAAATAGAGAGGGACAGTGTGAGAAAGAATCAGTTTTATTTAATTTTTCATGTGGGTTTTGTTGCTCTGACCCTTCGTTGTGTATGTGGTGCTAGGGTTTGAATCCCTATCCTTGTGCATGCCAGGCAAATGCTGTAACTGCTGAGCCACCACCCTAGCCTGCTTTTGTTTTTTTTTTAATTGTAGGATCTTACAGAACCATACAGTATCCTGATTGCAGAAATATATTTGTAACTGCCATGTAATAAAATTGGAAAAGATAACCATTTGTATCTGGAGGAAAGAGTGATAAAATGGACAGAATCAAAGTGTGCAATTTTATGACCAAGTTCTTGAATGCTGACTTTACCTTATTAGTTTACCGATTGGGAAGTTTATTTAACTTCTCTTAAACTCAGTTTTGTCATCTGTGAAGAAGAATTTGTACTATCCTCCTTTCTAGGGTGATGGTGAGAATTAAATGAAAAGCATTTTGTATACTGTTTTGCCTTGTAGGCACTGCATTCATGATATTGTCAATAATCAAAACAACTTTAGACTTAATATAAATTTCTTTTTGTAAGATAAGTTAATATTCCAGATACTGTGTTTATAAGCAATATGGCATTTAGGAAAATTAGTTGACTTTAAAACTCTATATGTGGGGCTAGAGTGGTGGCTCAGCGATTTTGGTGCTTGCCTGGCAAGCACGAGGACCTGGGTTCAAACCCCAGCACCATGTATACAACTAAGTGTTAGAGCAACTAAGGCCATGTGAAAAACTAAAGTTGTTTCTCTCTGTCTCTCTCGCTGTCCCTCTCTCTTTAAAAAAAAAACAAAAAACAACTCTATATATTTTAACCATTTTTTATCTTTGTTTTTGTGATTGGTTTAATTTGGTATATTAGAACTTTTTTTTTTTTTTTTTTTTGGTACCAGGGATGGAACCCAGGGGTGCTTAACCACTGAGTCACATCCCAGCCCTTTTTTTTTTTGTTTTGTTTTGTTTTGTTTTTAAAAGAGAGAGGAACAGTGAAAAAGGGAGGGTGGAATCAATTTTATTTAGTTTTTCACATCTCCTTCGTTGCTCCAACACCTGGTTGTATACATGGTGCTGGAGTTCGAAGTTGTGTACTTGCGCATGCCAGGCAAGTGCCATAACCCCCGAGCCACTGCTCCAGTGCCCCCAGCCCTTTTTTTATTGTTTAATTTGAGACAGGATCTTGTTAAGATACTCAGGGGCTTGCTAAGTTACTGAGTCTGGCTTTGAACTTGCAGTCCTCCTGTCTCAGCCACCCAAGCGATGTCTAGCAGGATTAGACCTTTTTTTTTTTTCAGGGTGGAGGACCGAACTCGGGGCCTTGCGCATGATAGGGAAGCGCTCTGCCACTGAGCTAAATCCCCAACCCCGATTAGACCATATTTTAATATGAGACAGATGAGGCTAGCCTTTTTTTGTAGTCAGATACTGTATCTCTCTCTCTCTCTTTTTTTTTTTTGAATCACGTTTTTAATTTTTATTTATTTATTTATTTTATTAGAAGTATATAGAAATACAGTTGAGGGGGAAACATTATTAAAACATTAGCAATCAATGGATATAAACTTTGAAGATACTGTATCTCTTGCATATTACTTGGTCTTCTAAGAAGTATGTGAGTTTTCTTTGATAATGGGAACTACTAATCCTATTATTAGAAAAAACAATTGAATATTATTGATTTTATTAAAATCATTGCTTTTATTGAATGATTTCATTTAATGATATTATTAATGATTTTAGATTAATTCTAAATGCCAGTTAGAATCAGCTTATTTTTTTAAAAGCTGGGCCAGGTATCTTGTGCCTGTTGTCCCAGATATTTGGGAGGCTGAGGCAGGAAGATGACTTAAGCCCAGGAGTTTTAGGTCAGTCTGGGGAACATGGTGAGATTATGTCTCAAAAATTAAATAGTAAGGGACTGGAGCAGTGGCTCAGCGGTTATGGCGCTTGCCTGGCATGCACAAGGACGCAGTTCAAACCCCAGCACCACATAAACAACAAAGCGTCAGAGTAATGGAAGCCACATGAAAAACTAAATAAAATTGATTCTCTCTCTCTCTCTTTCACTGTCATTCTCTCTTAAAAAAAAATTAAATAGTAAAAAATAAAAACTGCAATCAACATTTTCTTCACAATTTTTATTTCAGAAGTTAAGTCCTCACTATACCTTAGTTAAGAATCTGGTCAGAGGTAAAAAAAGACATCCTTCTGCTCTCCACTCAGGAGTTTGAGGCAAGAGGATTGCAAGTTTGAGGCCAGTCTGGGCAACTCAGCAGGACCCTGTCTGAACAATGAGAACAAATATGTTGGGAATGTAGCTCAGTGGCAGTGCACTTACCTAGCCTGTGCAAGGTCTGGGGTTCAGTTCCCCAATACTGCAATAACAAAATTGTATCTATAAAGAGCTGTTAAAAGTTATTTTGTCTTTTAAATTGATGAAAAGTAGGTATGCAATAATTAAATTAAAAATTAAATGATGAAATTAAAAATTTCATCATTGGGGCTGGAGCGGTGGCTCAGTGGTTTCGGCGCTTGCCTGGCAAGAACGAGGACCCGGGTTCAAACCCCAGCGCCACGTACACAACTAAGTGTTGGAGCAACAAAGGCCACGTGAAAAACTAAATAAAGTTGTTTCTCTCTTTCTGTCTCTCTCACTGTCCCTCTCTCTTTTAAAAAAAAAAAATTCATCATTGAACTTAATTTTTGAATAGTTAACCTTTTTTTTTTTTTTTTTTTTAAATAGAGGGACAGTGGGAGAGAAAGAGAGAATCAATTTTATTTAGTTTTTTCAAGTGACTTTCTTTGCTCCAACACTATTGTGTATCTGGTGCTGGGGTTCAAACCTGGGTCCTTATGCATGCCAGGCAAGCGCCATAACTGCTGAGCCAGTGCTCCGGCCCAGTATTATTTTTTTTAAGAGAGAATCCATTTTATTTATTTTTTCATCTGGCCTTCATTTCTCTGACATTTATTTGTGTACATGGTGCTGGGGTTTGAATCCTGGTCCTTGCACATGCCAGGCAAGCACTTTAACCTCTGAGGCACCACTCTAGCCCTGGTTAACTATTTATAATTATAAAGAGTTGATGCATTCTTATTTTTGAAAATTATTGGTCATATGAAAGAATGATATTTTCTATCATAGCTAAGTTTTCCTTACTCTTGCAACAACAGCATTTACTATATTGAAAATATTGGCAAGAAAATGAACTGTAAATGTCCATTTATATGACCCATCATATTTTTTCCGTTTTTTTTTTTTTTTTTTTTTTTTTTGTTCCTGTGGTGCTGGAATTGAATTTAGTGCCTTGCTTATGCTGAGCAAGTGCTCTACCACTGAGCCACAACTCCAGCCCATTTTTTGTTTTATTTTGGGACAGGGTCTCACTGATTACTTAGGCAAGTTCCAACTTGATCTTCCTGCCTCTCAGTCTCGTGAGTAGGTGGGATTGCAGATGTGGACCATAGCCACTGTGTTCCACATAAATTAACTCTTAGCTTCATTCAGTTCACCTGCAAAAATAAATTGCTTTGAGGATTATAGGAGCTAATCCATGTGAAGTTAAACAGTTTAACATAGTGCCTAGCTTATAGTAAATACGCTCAATAAAAGTTAGTTACTGTTGCAGGGATCCAACATTTTTAGTGGAGCAAGGAGACGGTAAAAGCTTTTTCTGTGTTTTTTGAATGGACTATAAAGTCTTGCATAAGTTGTACTGTGAAACTTAAACTTCATGTAGATATGAAAAGGAATCTTGAATTCCTTCTGACTGACATTTTGTTATCTGTGGAAAAACTTGAATCTTTACTTTAATTCAGCTTTATTTTCTGGTTAGTTTACAGTAAGTTCTTATCTACACCCAGGTTAGCATAGTTACAGCTAATCTCTAAACTCTTTTGTATCATGAAGTATAGCTATGGAACCTATTAGATAATTTTTTTCACTAGATTTCTATTTTATGTGCTACTATTATTGAATCTCCTTGGCATTGAATATCCTTGTCAATGGTTCTCAACCTGCAGAATTGGGGATAGATGTTTTCTGCAGTTAGTCTAAGTCCTTGAGTCTATTATATTTATCAAATATTATCTACATACTAAAGTAATATGTTCTAAACATATATATGTATATATTCTTCAAATTAACATTGAGATGGATTTTTTTAAATCTTCATTTTAAAAACTAGACTGGATTCAGTAGTGTTGGTTGTTTCCACTATTTGCGTCATCAGTGGATTCTGAAAATTCAGCTATTACTAAGTGGGGGTCAGTTAAATATTTTGGGTTTTAAAAATGCTTGTCATGGGGGCTGGAGCAGTGGCTCAGTGGTTATGGTGCTAGCCTGGCATGCACAAGTATGAAAGTTCGAACCCCAGCACCACATACACAGCAAAGTGTCCAAAGGATGAAAGTCACATAAAAAACTAAATAAAAAAATGCTTCTTTCTCCCTCTCACTGTCCCCTCTTTTTTTTTAATGCTTGTCATGCGGCTGGAGAGGTAGCTCAGCAGTTAGCATGCCTGCCTGGTATGAGTGAGGACATGGGTTTGAATGCCAGCACCATGTACAAAACAAGGTGTTGGAGCAACAACATGAAAAACTAAATAAAATTGATTCTCTTTCTCTCTGACTCTCACTGTCTCTCTCTCTCTCTTAAAAAAATGCTTGTCATACATAAAAGTTCTCAGCCTTCTCAGCCTACTCTTTACCTTTTTCTTACCCCAACATACCATTTCAAGAAACACTATATTTCTTCCCCCAACGTAGCATGTACTTTTTTTGACACCTTTATGTGTAGTTGACATAAAATGAGACTATATCTTTGATGAACTTTTATATATGGATATACCACATTTGAGGCAAGACACACACTTAGCACTCCCAAAATTACTGTGCCTTTTTTTTTTTTTTTTTTTTTTGTACCAGGGATTGAAACTGAGGTTACTTAACCACTGAACCACATCCCAAGCCCTTTTTATCTATTATGTTTTATTTTGAGACAGGGTCTTGTTAAGTTGCTTAGGGCCTTGCTGAATTGCTGAGGCTGACTTCAAATCTGCTCTCCTCCTGCCACAGTCTCCTGAGCTGCTGGGGTTACAGATGTGCACAACCATGCTTGGCTTTGGTGCTTTTTTGTAGGCCATCTG
Organism: Aplodontia rufa; assembly: GCA_004027875.1. NCBI lineage: Eukaryota > Metazoa > Chordata > Mammalia > Rodentia > Aplodontiidae > Aplodontia > Aplodontia rufa. Next base: position 5,512 of record PVKS010004460.1, on the reverse strand, counting down.
TCCCTTTCCCCTTCCAGACACAACCCCTGATCTGCTATCCATCATTATGGGTTGGTTTGCATTTTCCATAATTTTATATAAATGGAATCATGTGGTATGTTTTGAGAGAAGCTATGTGGCTTTTTTCACTCTGCCTAATTAATTTGAAACTATCCATTTTTTTGTATATCAGGAATTCTTTCCTTCTTATTGACAAGTAGTAGCCTATTATATGGATGTATAATTTTTTGGGGGGGGGTGCTGGCAGTTGAACCCAGGGCCTTGTTCATGCTAGGTAAATGCTCTGCTGCTAAGTTATGTCCCTAGCCCTGGATGTATTATACTTTTTAAAAAAAAAATCTTTTTTCCTATTAATAGATATTGGATTTCCAGTTTTTGCCAACCAAATAAAGCTGCTATGAATCATGTACAGGTTTGTTTTTTGTACAGGTTTTCACTTCTTTTGGGTAATTACCCTACAGTAGAATTGTTGGGCCATGTGGTAACTCCAAAGCAGCTGCACCATTTATAGCCTCACCAACAGTGAGAATGAGGGGTTCAGCTTCTTTACATCCTCACCAACATTCATTATTATTTGTTTTTGTCTTTTCTTTTTTTTAAAGTGCTGGGGGTGGAATACAGGTCCTTGAGAATACTTGCTCTACCACTGAGCTACATTCCCCAAAGCTTTATTTCTGTTTATTTTTTTATTTTTTTAAAATTTTTATTCTTTAAACATGGTCTTACAATTAGGAGGGATTCATTATCAAACAATCAAGAACAAAAGTATAATGACAGAACAAGCCAAGGCTGGTGCCAGTCCGTGGTTCCACATGGTTCCATGTTTTCCCCTACTTAAGCCCCAAGTTAATTGGACTTCTTGTGGAAGTTGGAAGTTTCCCCTCTGATTAGATTTCTCCATACTACCTCTCTCTGGTCTCCTTGATGTTCTTCCTGTTCCCTTCCCTGCTCCCTGTCCCCCTCCCTACGTCCCCCAGGAACCTGGGTAAGGTTCCCCATGATCACGTACAAGTTCATACATGTTGAGGTTATTATTAGCTTAGTCATCTATCATACTGTTCCAGCTTATATTCTAGCTTCCACAAATGAGAGAAAACATTTAGCCCTTGAGTCTCTGAGTTTGGGATACTTCACTTAGCAAAATTTTTTTCCATCTCCATCCATTTGGCTGCAAATGCCATAATATCATTTTCTCTGATAGCTGAGTAGAATTCCATTGTATATATGTACCAAAGTTTTTGAATCCTCTTGTCAAGTGAGGGGCATCTGGGTTGGTTCCATAATTTAGCTATAGTAAACTAAGCTGCTATAAACATTGAAGAAGCTATATATCTAAAATATGCCCATACTAGCTCTTTTGGGAAGATACCCAGAAGTGGGATAGCTGGGTCAGAAGGCGATTCCAGCCCTAATTTTTTGAGGAGTCTCCATATTGTTTTCCAGAGTTGCTTTACCAGTTTGCAGTCCCACCAGCAATGTAACAGTGTTCCTCTTTTCCCACATCCCCTCCAGCATCTGTCATTGTTCATTTTCTTGATTTTTGCCACTCTGACCTGAGTGAGGTGGAATCTCAGTGAAGTTTTGATTTGCATTTCTCTTATTGCTAGAGATGTAGAGCATTTTCTCATATGTTTATGGGCTTTTTGGACTTCCTCCATTGAGAAGCTTCTTTTTAGTTCCATAGCCCATTTATTAATTGGATTATTTGTGGTTCTGGTATTTAGTTTTTTGAGTTCTTTGTATATTCTGGATATTAGCCCTCTGCCGGAGGTGTAGCAGGCAAAAATTTTCTCCCATTCTGTAGGTTCTCTCTTGAGACTCTTGACTAAATCTCTATCTGTGCAGAAGCTTTTTAGTTTAATTGTATCCCATGCATTTATTATTGAGTTTACAGTTTGCACCATGGGAGTCTTGTTAAGGAAGGCTCTGCCGACCCCTTTGTCATGTAATGTTGATCCTACTTCTTTTTCAAGCAATTGTAGGTTGCTGGTTTAATATGCAGATCCTTGAACCATTTTTTTTTTTAATTTTTTTTAATTCTTTTTTTTTTTTTTTAAAGAGAGAGGGACAGTGAGAGAGACAGAGAAAGAGAGAAACAACTTTATTTAGTTTTTCAAATGGCCTTAGTTGCTCCAACACTCAGTTGTGTACGTGGCGCTGGAGTTTGAACCCGGGTCCTCGTGCTTGCCAGGCAAGCGCCGAAACCACTGAGCCACCGCTCCAGCCCTCCTTGAACCATTTTGATTTAATTTTTGTGCAAGGTGAAAGGTAAGGATCCAATTTCAGTTGTCTTCATATGGCTGTCCAATTTGTTCAACGCCATTTGTGGAACAGGCTTTCTTCCACACTATTCTTTTGCCCCCTTTATCAAATATCAGGTAGTTAAATGTATGAGGGTTCATCTCAGAATCCTCTATACTATTCCATTGGTCTTCAATTCTGTTTTGATACCAATACCATGCTGTTTTTGTTACTATAGCATTGTAGTATAATTTCAGGTCAGGAATTGAGATACCACCTGCTTCCTCCTTCTTGCTGAGTAATGTTTTGGCTATTTTGGCTAGAATAGCTATTTGGCTATTCTGATTACAGACATTTTAGCAGGTGTTAAGTCTAATCTTTGGTGGTTTTGATTTTAATTTCCCTGATGTGATGTTGAGAATCTCTTTATATGCTTAGTGGCTGTTTCTATATCTTTGAAGAAATGTCTATTCAGACCTTTGCCCATTAACAAATTTGAGTTGTCTTTGTTGAATTATAAGTTATGAAACTTCTTTATATATTCTGGATATAAGTTCCTTTTCAGACATGATTTGCAAATATTTTCTCCCTTTTTACAGGCTGTCTTTTCACTTTCATTCTTTTTTTTTTTTTGGTGGTTCTCGGGATTGAATCCAGGACTTTGCACATGCTAAGCAAGCACTCTCCAGTAAGCCATGTACCTATTCCTACTTAGTATTTTGAAAGAAATTTTTTGTTTATAGAATATTTAACTCTAAATTGGGATTTTAAGTTTTCTCTGTTTTAAATAGGCATTAATTATTCTCTTTTGGAGATCATAAAGGCAAAGAGAAGAGTACACTTTTTTTTTTTTAAACAGTATTTCAGTTGCTGTGTCTCATCTCTACTTGATGAGTACTGTTTCTTTAGAATATGGGGCCGCTTCTTTGCCAAGTAAGAACTGATTTTCTGAGAAATCAGGTTACTGGCTTGACTTCTTGTGTTGCCTTTCCCTTCTTTTGTTGCTCTGTAAAAGCTGAGCTCAGTCCTGTGGAAAATCACAAACTCATCTAATTATTTTCTCTAGCTTAGATTGGTTTATATTTACATTGCACAGAATTTTATAATTTTTTCTTGCCTGTGGGTCTGTTAGCATATCCTGAAGGCCTTTAACTTCATTTGCTAAACTAAGTATTCACGTCTGAAATAATGCTAATGGTATGTTGCTTTCATGAATGTTTATATTCTTTTTGTCACCTGCTGCCCAGTAGACATAGTGCAGTTATCTCTTGTGCTCTTGTGAAATAATAATGATAGTTTCTATGATATTAATCCCTAATTCATTTTTTAAAAAATTACATCAAAAAGGTTGTGTGTGTGTGTGTGAGAGTGTGAAGATTGGTTAGTATGTGGGGCACAACTGAATACATAAAATAACTTTTAGTGTTTTCTTGCACAGTAGAGTAACTATAGTTAACAATTAATATATATTTCCAAATAGCCAGCAGAGAAGAATTTGAATGCTTCCAACACAAATAAATGATAAATGCTTAGGGTGATGGGTATGCCAGTAACCCTCATCTAATCATTGCACATTGTATACACATACAAAAATGTTATGCTGTACTCCATAAATAATCGCAACTCTTATGTGTTAAGATTTTTTTTAGGGATGGAGGTGTAGCTCAGTGGTAGAACACTTGACAAGTGTGTGTGAGATCCTGAGTTTCATTCCCAGCACCGCTAAATCAAACACCAAGGATAATATAACTACTTTAAAAAACTTTTTTATCTTTATATTTTTTCTTATGCATATTTTACTGTTTATACATAATTTAGATTCTGCTTTTTAAATAACATTTAAAATCCATTTAAATGTCATTATAATTATTTGAAAGTAGTTTAAGACAGTTGAAGAATGTTCCATTAATGGATATATCATCATTTATGCAATCAGTTTTCGTACTCTTCACATTTAGGTAATTTCCAATTATTATAAATAAAAACTTCAGTGAATATTGTTAACTAGCAATCTTTGTGTACACTTCTTTTCTTTTCTTTTTTTTTTTTAGGAGAGGGACAGAGAGAAAGAATCAATTTTATTTAGTTTCTCATTTGGCTTTCGTTGCTTAGACACATAGTTGTGTTCGTGGTGCTAGGGTTTGAATCCACAAACTCTCACAAGCCAGGCTTGTGCCACTGCTCCAGCTCCCTTTGTCTACATTTCGTATTCACAAAATAGATTCTTGTAAGTGGAATTATCAAATTAATATTTCTAGGGCTCTCGAGAGCAAAAGCATGGAACAATTGCTATCTGGAAAGTTGTACTAATTTACACTCCCTTAGCAACGTATGAGATTAAGATATACAATTTCACTGGCATTATCATTTTTAAATGTTTACTTATTTATTTTTTTTAAAGAAAGAGGACCAGTGAGAGAGAGAGAGAATCAATTTTATTTAGTTTTGTGCACATTGTGCTGGGGTTCGAACCTGCATCCTCACGCATACCAGGCAAGTGCCATAACAGCTGAGCCACCACTCCAGCCCCTGTTTTTTATTTTTAAAGAGAGAGAGAGGGACAGTGAGAGAGAGAGAACAAGAAACAATCTTTATTTAGTTTTTCATGTGACCCTCATTGCTCCAAGACATTGTTGTGTATGTGGGTGCTGGAGTTTGAACCCATGTTCTCGTGCATGCCAGGCAATGGCCATAACCACTGATCCATCGGTCCAGCCCCTAGAGCTGCCCTTTGAATTTGATATTTTGTTTGTTTTTTAAGAGAGAGAGGGACAGTGAGAGAGAGAAAAAGAGAGAATCAGTTTTTTTTTTTATTAGAAGTATATAGAAATACAGTTGAGGGGGAAACATCAAAACATTAGCAATCAATGGATATAAACTTTATTATCCAGGGGAAAAGCCAAAACATGGATAACCACCTTGGGTTTTACCTGTTGCAGTTTCCCCCGGAAGAACTCATGTGTTAAATGGGTAGTTCGTGGAGGAATGACATCGGCTTCTGGGATGGTTCCCCCATCTTCCCAATCTCCAGACTCCTATGAGTTCTTCATATGCCCTCCACCCTCCCCAACCCCCTCCCTACACCTCCAAGCATCCTAGAGAGCCATCCCCCTATTACTCTGAAAGTCATTCAATTTGAAGTTTTGTTGGGTTAGCCGTCTGCCCTACTGCTTCCCCATATATGCTAGCATCAACAGATGAGAGAAACCATTCGGCCCTTGAGTCTCTGAGCTTGGGAGACTTCACTAAGCATAATTCTGTCCATCTCCAT
>PVKS010004459.1:0-93050 GCA_004027875.1 Aplodontia rufa | reverse complement strand
GATCATGATGAGTAAAATCAGCTTAACCCAGAGATCTAAGGGTCGATTGTCTCCACTCATCTGTGGAGGTGGGGTCTAGACCCTGGACAATGAGAAAGTTGGTCTAGTAGCATGAGTTAAATCCAGATAAGATGTAATGCTTTACAATCTAATACTTTTTTTAGAGTTATAATGGGAAGGGGAAGGGAGGGATAAGGGATGGTAATTGGGGGGGCACTCCTGGTGATAATTGCAATATCCAGAATATATGCATATTTTATACACATTTTATATTATTTTGTTAAAATCTTGTAAGGTTGCTCAAAATAAAAAATTAAAAAAAAAAAAAACTATGTGTCACCTAATTTCCCTGTTCTCCACTATCTTTGTGGAATACCATACTATAATGTTAAAGCATATGGTATCATCCTTACTATTTTTCAGAAAAGAAAAATCAATATTAGAACATTTAACCTAAAGTCCCATAGCAAGTAAGTAGAAAGGCCAGGATTTAAACTCTGTCTAGATCCAAAGCCAATGCTTATTTTAAAGCCACTGAGTTATTTTCCTTCAAAGAAAATTAGTACGTGTTTCTGAATATTAATAATCCCCTTAAATTGTTTAAATGGCAAACAGAAAGGAGTTTTTCTAAATTTCAAAGTCAGTAATATTGCAATTCACTTATTTTTCAGGTTAAGTTATCACACTTTATCATTACTTTATTCTGAATATGTTACTTTCAAAATCTATTCTACAATTATTCTAGTGCTCGTGGAATCGTAAAGCACCAAAGTAAAACCTTGTCCCTCCAAAAATCAGAGAACTTTATTTTAGTTTTTTTTAAATAGGCTATTGATTATTTACCAGTAAAAAGTTATCTCATTTATTTTATCTTGTAAGGCACAAACTCAAGGCCTTTCATTTTTTATGGCTCAGAGATTAGGGAATTATTGGAAGGCTAACTTTGTGTCTGGGTCAAATAAAACCTCTTTTCAATCAGGCAATATAAATTCCGGTTGTCCTGTTAGAGCCATTAAGAGAAAGGATATGAATCAAGGTTATGAAGTTAAGTATTGCTTCCCATCATCCTCAAAACTCTAAGCTGTAACTCTCTGCCAAATGAGAAAGGCCACCGTCCAGGAAAGTGTAACACCACACCTTTGCCCACACGGGTCCTCCAATTTGTTGTGCCGACTCGCTCAGCTCCTTACCATAAAACTCGCTCTGCCTTTGGTAGTGGTGGTGGGTGAAGGTTTGCTGATAGGGAAGCACAGTCTAAATGGGGAAAAGTTGAAAGGAGAGGGTTTGCGTTTCCCTGCATTTCCAGATACTTCAAATCCTCCTAGGCCTGAATATCTAGATGCTTGATTGCTTGCCACATTCCTTTCGGAACAACACCAAAAAAATGTGGAAATGAAAATTACTAATGACTTTCCGGAAGGAAGTATAAGAGAAGAGTGACCCATGGATGCCTGTTAGCATTTGCATTAATAACAGCAGTGGTAACAAGTACTTTGGGTCAGCACCATCCTCAGACTTTAAATGTATTAAATCTGCAAGGACATTGTGATGTAAGTTCCCCAGTGAGAAAGAAACGGGTTGGTCTTCATGTTCACTATAAGGCAGGCACTCAATGGATATTGGATAATTACTATATCATATAATTCCAATATCTTATAATCTGAGTATCACACTCACTGTTTCCCTCAGATGTTACAGATGATTCTCTACCAACCGGATGTACACCTGGTAAGAGTGAGATTAGGGGATTGAACTCTGAACTCAGTCTGTCTGATCTCCTGCTCTTGACCATAAATAAAGCTGTATCTCTCCTAACGGGTCATTTCAGATCTGCTGGGCAAACATACAGTACTAATGTGAATGGTGTAATTCCTATTTAGTAAAATCAGTTCTGTTCAGAAGTAGCCATTTTCCCAAACCACCCAAGGCAGCATCCATTGCACTGCGTCAAGACAATGAAGCTCATGTTGTCAGTATCTGGGAATCAAGACAGCTGTGGGCTGAATAAAACCCTTCAATCAGCAGTTCTCATAAGCAACCTACAGAGGACAGAATCAAGATTTGGAGGACTTCCATCTATACAGAGAGTGTCAGGCTAAGGCAACCCTATCTTTCAAAGGGCAGCACGAGACTGCTGAGCATGTTTTTCCATTAGAGATGTATATTCTCTTATCTCATTTATCCATCTGCATCTCAGAGACAAGGTTGCTCTGTTAGCAAAAGAAGAACCAAGATGCTAATACCTGGCTCTAATGATTGGAAAATATTATCTAATACTTTAACCAACCCCTTGTGCTAGACATGCGTACACTGCTGGCTGCCAGGTATACGCCGAAGCACCAAAAATCCAAAAGTTAATAACCATGACCTCTGCTTTTGAAAACCACATCACATAAGGAGTATAAAAAACAGTAAACATGTCATTAAAATAGAAACACCAGGACAGATTATATTATAAAGCAGAAATGGAGAATAAGGTAAAGAAGGATATACAGAGGAATTCAGAAGGCATCCTAAAAAATAATCTTGAATGAGGCTGCTAGTTCTGATAACCTCCTCAATATCATTACCATGAGAGAGAGTGATTATCTACTTGCTAACAAGGGGACAGTAGAAGAGGCAAATGTGTATTATAGGAACTTTTTTTGCCTTTTGTGGTAGCTATGGAAAATGTTACTCTGGTTGACCATACTTATTTACATATAGTATATTCATTTCTAGTAATTTGACATTTGAAAGCAAGTCATATGGCTCAGATAAGATGTAAGCACTTTAAAGAAATTGAAATGATATACCAGTTATGATTTAGAAAGTTGAAATTGCATTCTTCCCTATATAATTAAAATTTACATAAATATTTTTAAACCACAAAACTCAATATGACCATAATTGTTCTGATCTACCGCATATTAATCTAACACAGCTTTTCAAACTATTAAGAGATTGGTTTGGGTACTGCATTCCCAAAGGTTAGATTTAACTACCTAGGTGTTTTTGCACTTGGAAAACTTAGCAAATCAACATCAACAACAAAAAACAAAGTGGGATATAAAACAACAGATATGGCAAACATGGAAAATACCATGTTTTGGTAGCAAGAGAGATTTTCTTGGGGGAAAAGTGGCAGGTAGAAAGGGGAGCAAGTGGCCTGCAGACAGAGACATCTAAAGGGAAACTGGAAAGTCACATGGGACAAATGGAATAAATTGGTTAAATTGTTTGGACAAAAGCAATGGTCTGAATACTGCTTTATGTTGTATCTTTATTGCTTTAACAAAAGTCAACCGAGTGGGAAATTCATCAAATTAGTTATTTGAGTATGTGGTAAAAAAAAAAAAAAAACTCCAGTGTTCCCAGTTGTGATAGCATTGTGAAGATACAACAGGGTCTCTATGAACAAGCGAGGCCCCTTATCTATGTGCTCTGTGCTTTAACTGGGAAGCTCTAGGGAAAATTATCTTGATCTCTTAGCCATTCAAACTTTTTATTCTCTCTTTCCCAGAAAGTTCTATTTTCCCCCTCATGTGTTTCTGAACAAATTTTAATAAGAAATAAATTTGTAAAAACATCAGCTGAAGAAAATGCAAATCTAGGACATCATTAAAAACGGGAAAGTAACTTTTATATAGAAAGTATTTTCTAGTTTGCCCCATGGGGATGATGGAAGAAAAATAAATAAAAGAAAAATGTGATATTACTTACTTCTTATTGAAGGCAAGTTATTTCCTTCGAACTAAAAGTGTATTAAAGTTGAGTTTTAAAAATTAGTAAGGTGACCCTTAAATCTCTCTTTAAATATTGATACGTTAGGGTTGGGGATTTAGCTCAGTGGCAGGGCGCTTGCCTAGCATGTGCAAGACCCTGAGTTCAATTCTCAGCCCTGAAAAAAAATATTGATACTTTAAAGGACATTAAAAGACTTAAACACATGGATATGTGAAACAGATCCACATAGCAACTGGTGACCTCATCGCACCTGCAATATTAGACCATTTCCTTGTTCCCCCATATAGAAGGTTCTGCTCTAACCACTGCATGGCATCTTGTAGAAGTAGAAAGCTAATGGCCCACAGATGGCTTCTTGTTTTGTAAGTGAAGTTTCACAGGGACATAACCATATGTATTCACATATATGTTATCTATGACTGTTTTCATGCTCTAATAGTTGAGTTGCACAGACCCACAGGCATGTAAAACCTAAGCCTTTACAGCGTGTTGCTGATCCCTGTTCTGGATGGTAAGTCTGTGTAGGAAGAAGTTCCCCTGAGTATTTGAAGAGTGGGTACTTAGATCTTGTGTGATTGATGAGGTCACATACAATCTGCCCCTCTTCCAGCTCACCGCTTCCGTCCTACCCACAAGTCATGCCACTTCCCCTGAGCTCCAGGCAATCTCTGCCCTGTCTGCCTTTGCCTGTGTTTTCCTCCCTGGTTAATCCATCATTTCCCTTTCTCCAACTTAATAAGTTCCTCTTACAAATGTCAGCTCCTCTATGAAGCCTTTTTATTCTGATGTTCCTGGATAGAGCTCCTCACCATCTTCTGATCACTACTGAAGCATGGTGGTAACACTAACTTTGCCCTTACCATATCGCACTGTGACTCCAGTTTGATTGGTGAGCGTGAAGTCCTTGGAGATAGAAATCCTGACTTTCTTTTCTCTCCCATGGCGGTAAGCAGGGTGCCTAGCATTCTGGATGCACTCCATCATAAGTGTTTGCTGATACCAGGTGAAAAACTACCTAAGGCTGTCCATAAAGGACCCAAGTACAAGGCACTAGGGTTTCTTAGAACATCTTTACAGTTTCATTATTTTAGTAGAAAATGAGTCCTTGAATGAATGGGACAGTAAGAAAGTAAATTATGAGAGTAAAGGAAGTTGAGAAATATCTGCAGCAGGGAATTTCTCCAAAGGGTTGAGATCCTTGAAGACAAGAGAACAGCATGCTGGCTCAGGCTCCAGAGACCAGCTCTGTAAGCTCAGTCCCTATCTAACTCAGGCCCTCTTCACCAATCAGTTCCCTTTGCCCCAGCCACTGTCTCCCCATTTCAGTATCTGGGACGGATTATTGCCTTCTTCCCTTGTCTGCCCAAATCCTAATAGTACCCTTTCCTTCTCTGCCACCCTCTGTTTCTTATATTGCTCATCTTTAAACTCAAGCATAAAGTGAGATTCCTCTTACAGACTGGCTCCTTTTTTATTCATTTATTTTTTAAATGAGGAAATTCCTTTCTTTCCTAGGGCATGCATTCTGAAAGAGAGATACAGAAATTAATGTTAAGCAAATGCTCGCTCAACACACGTTGCCAAATTATAATAAATGCCCTGAAGAAAATAAACAAGAATAAAAACATTAGAGCTGATTGTATTTGTGTTTAAGGTTAAAAAGAAACAAACAAACAAAAAACGTAGGCAGGTCGGAAGACAGAAAGTTTTCATATCCTACCAATGAAAGGGAACACTTCATTAGAAAAACTCATTCAACAACCTCTTGATGTTCAGGGAAGAGACTTTCCTTTACCTATTTCATAACCAAAGATCCCAAGGAAAATTCGAAACATCAGAAACATCAGTGTTCAAGTTTATTTTTTAATTCTAATGTTTAGACTCTCCTTAAATTTCTGCTATACTCTATTTCGTTGTCTAGGTAATTTTCCAAGAATTAAGGGGTGATTAGCATTAGACAAATTTGAGTTTTCACTCCTAGGAAAGCAATAAACTGAATCCTTTCTTTCTTTATTCTTTTTCACATTGCATGTGATTCTTTCTTTGAACTCCCCTTCATGCTGGCTAAGTGTGTTAGAGTTCTCAAGAGAAACAGAACCGAAAGATACATTGAGTTATTCTCACCTTTTTTTTTCCCGAGCCCCTCGTTTCTTCAAAAGAGACTGTCATGTGAAATCAGCAGTTAGGCGATGATGATCTACTTAATGTTTATTTCCTGAGCCTGATTGCTTTGGACCCTTTATACCTCTTTGGGGGCCACTGTGCCTGCAGTTAGTTCCCAGAAGAATCTGCCAATTTCTTGGCAGCCTGCTAACTAGCACTTGGGGCCTGAAACATTGAGCAAGTTTCCTCAGTGTTTCTTAAACAGGTGCATACCCTCCAGTCTAATCTGACTGCAATTTCATCTTCATGGATGGCTGATTCTATAATGTAGGAGTAATAACAGACACTTCTTTAAAAGAAACTACAAAAATTAAATGGGCATTATTTCACTCTTTGGCTGGAGAACCTTATACTGATCCTGCCTAGAGAAACACCCTTTCAGCCCCAACTCAAACACCTGAGTATGATGTGTGTTCTCTGTCCTTCTTGCGTTCTTTCCCACTTCTGAAAAGAGACACATTTTTAGCTTTTGGAAATGACCATTTCCATCTGCATGCTAAGATAAAGGCAAACAGGCTCTCTCCCTTCCCTCAGCTCATCTCTTTTTCTCCTTTTTTCTGTTGTATGAGGGATTGAACCCAGAGGCACTTACTACTGAGACACATCTCTAGCTTTATTTTCAGACAGGATTTCATTACATTCCTTAGGACCTCGCTAAGTTGCTTAGGGCCTCACTAGGTTGCTGAGGCTTTTTTTGAACTTAAGATCCTCCTACCTCAGCCTCTTGAGACACCCTCAGTCCATCTCTTGAGGGACCCTGGGCATAGAAGAATCAGACTGAGATCGAATTAGCACTGGCTCACACACTCCAGGTGGACCAACTGGGCCCACCACTGGCCAGAACTGCCACTGAATATGTTCTATTTCCTCTCCCACCGAGCAAAGGAACACCTAGGACAATGCAAACACGTAAGAACCAATGACTATCTCTTGTACTCCAACTGAGAAAATAAATGGAGAATGAAGCTGTCACCAAGAAATCAGAGCAGGGGGTGGGTGATGGCAATGACATCACTGCACCCTGGGTGCAGGAAAGCCTGGACTTGGCAGCTGTCCTAGAGCTCTCTCTCAGATGAAACGCTGATGGGTGGGCTGTCTATAACTGGCATCTGCAGAAATCTCGACCGATTTTCCTGTTAATCCTGGATGTCTTTTAGGACCTTTGAAGTAGGGCTTGGAATTGTTTGCATTCAGTTTCTGTTAATGAAGAATGAATATGGGATAATAAAAAGGAACTGGTCTTTACACAATGAGACATCTACTTGGAGGATCAGCTAGTTATGAATGTGCCCATGTTCTCATTAATGGGAAACTATTGCAAGGCAGTTTGACATGACATCTTGCAGTTTCCATAAATGTTTGCAAGAAATTCTACCCAAATGCTCTTGATAACATTGCATGACTTGTTCTGATATGACCACTGAAACTGATTATTGGAGAAATAATTAGGCACAAACTGCACACTTTTTGTTTTGATAATTACTTTTGCTTATTTTGTGCTTTTGCTGTATCCATATGTTCATGTATTTTTGGTGCTTAAAAACAGAAATAAAGTATTAACATACGACTTCCTAGAAAGTCAGTTTGCAGTATGTATATAATGTATGTTTTATTTAACTGTGACAAGAGTGTTTCTTAATCCTCTAACAGCCCTTAAGTTGGTTATGACTGTCAAAAAAAGTAAATGTGAAGTAAAGATTGCCTGAATAGTAATTTCTGTATGATATAACATGTAAATGATACTTTTTAGAACTCAACTACATAGAAATATGATCCTAAAATTAATTTCCAATAAATATTATAAATATGTTGCTAACTATGTACATAAAAGAATTCTCATACAACATTTATGATCAAACAAGGAATAGCCTCCACTAATAAAAATATTTTAATTTTAGTATCAACCATAATTATAACATTTAATACTTGAGGCATTTTAAAGGTGGATTTTAAAGTAATTAATTCAGTGGAAAGAGATCTCAGCATACTGCTAACCTCTTAAGAAATAAAGTTACAAAATGTATATGCAGTATGATGCTAATTTCATCTAAATTTATAAAAGCAATTAAGAAAGCATGAGAGTAGTGAAATTATGGGCGATTTTCATTAGTTTTTTATACTTTTTTGTGTTCTTCACACTATTGACTGTGAATGTCATTTAATAATCTGAAAAAATCTTAAAAATAACACTCAAAGCTGACAAAGGCAGGTTGATGTAGAAATAATATACACCTTTGATTGCAATATAGATCAGTTTACTATAATAGGAATCAATTTTATATAAGTCTCAAACTTCAATTGTTAAAGTGAAGTAACCAATTTTGAAAGGTGACATATCTAATCACAAAGAGTTAAAATTAACAGTGTGTTTATCACAAAAGAATAAAAAGTAACCTAAGGACAACTTTTCATATACAAATTCAGTGGCACCTTCACCAAATTTTTCAATAATAACAAAGATATGTTCATAAAATTAAAAAAAATTAATCCAGCCAAAGAGTCTTCAGCTGGGAAGACAGTCTTCAGCAGAAACCAAATTAGGCACACCTTGATCTTGAACCTCTCACCGTCCAAAACCATTAGAAATAACTTCCTGCTTCTTAAACTACCCAGTTTATGGTATTCCATTGTGGCCATCCAAGCCAACCAATACAGTCTCTTAACATCCTGCTCCATTATACAGGTGAGTAGATAAGAAAAGCAGTATTTTTTCATGAAAACTATATCTTGTCAGAATGAATGAATAAATGAATTTAAGCAAGGTGTAGCAAAGAAATAACTTCTTGAGGCATTAGAATATTAGTCTCAATACTTTTATTTACAAATAATAAATTAACTTTAGCCAAAGAAGCAAACTTATTGGCTCATGTAAGTGAACAGTTCATTTGTAACTGCACATGTAGCTGGAACCAGGGACCCAATCAAGGGAATGTGGAGCTGGACTTCCTTTCTCTACCATTCAGCTCCTGTCCTTACTGACTCCATTTTAGCAGACTCTTTCTTCTGGTGACATGAAGACTGCTGCTGCTTATTTTCTGCATAACCAGAAGGATCGCTTCTTTTTTCCAATGTCTCCCTCAATGGCCTAGAATTGATGTCCACTGGCCTAGAAACTTGAATAACACAAGACTAGAATCAATGAAGGGAATGTGAAACTAATAAGTAGGTTACTATGTGGGCACTTGGGGATCAGTACCACTGGGTGCTGAGACAGGGTAGGCCTAGTGTTTAGTCTGTATTCTGACAAACAGATATTTGCTAAATGAATGAGAGAAGCGTCCAATGAATGAAAGATGCAGTAAATGAATCATTGAATTCATAAAATCATGAGTGAATGATTTAGTGACTGAGTCAATGGGTGACAGAGCCCAGATTAAGCACAGGAATTTATTTATAGACATAATTTTCATATACGTTTAGTTTATTTAAAATTGAGTTGTCCTTTCACACACCTGAAACATCACTGATACCCATGGTATTTCCATGGTGGGCAAGGGAAGAAACCATGTATTGGTAAAACAGTGGAGAACATTAAGAACAGTGGAGCTTGTCATCAGACGTGGAAACTGCCTTGTGGTTGCCTTGCAAATTCCTTCTATCTCTATTTACTGAAATTACTTCAGCTTAGAAAATAGTCCTATATCAAGAGATACCAGAGTACATGCAATTAGAACAATCTCATGTTTTGGCACTGTATGCTGGAATTAATGGATAATATGATGAAAATAAAATTAATTTCACCCCTTGGTTTAAATCAAAACATACGAGATCACCCAGTGGGGTCCCAGACAAGTTAAGTGATTTGCTGGGTATGAACTGATAAAATGATGGCCAAAACTGTATGGTAACTTTTGTTCATTGGCTCTCAATCCAGAGTTCTAATTAAAAGATTACCAAAGCGCACTCAGTCAATGATTGCTTATTTCGGTAGATTTGCTGTCCTCCAGTACATCAGAAGCCTGAGGTGTGCCTTAAAAATTCCCATGTCTATGTGAAAGCTCCAGATAATCAGATGGTCAGGACACTGGCATTTTTCAACAGTGATTTTAACGTGCAGGTGATGCTAATATTCACAAAGTGGGTGCCAAGAATGAAAAAAGAAAAGTCCTTTTCAAAGTCTTACTCCAAATAATACAATAATCAATCATACTTTACTATATTCTGCTTGTGTATTCAAACAGGGAATACAATTTCTACACTTAATGTGTTTTCTAACAGATCCAATAGAAAGCAACGCCAATAAAATGGCAATGATTAAGAATAATGCAAACACTTTCACAGAGGTTGATAACAAAATGAGAGATTTTTAAATTCTCCTAGCCTGATTTATTTTTTTTACTCCATCTGACATTGACATTTAGCCATATTATTCCATCCAAAGTGTGAAGTGGACTTTAATTGTTTTTTATCTTCAGATTCCATTGATCCTATTATGCAATTTAGCTTATGTGCACTTCCTTTGAATGTGAAATGATGGCATATTTATTTGTATGGTATCTTTCTGCCTACTAACAATAAGGACGGTTTATATTTAATGTTAGTTTTTTCAAGTGCCTGGAGATGCACAGGTTAGAATACGTAGGATTCTGATCTCTTCCATAAACTCCAGTTGAATCGGCGTCTCGAGTCAGTGCATCGTTTGTTCACAGTTTATCCTTTTCCCATCAGCTTGTTGTTTCACCTTGTTAGTTCTGACAGAGGCGACGTTCAAAAGCTGAAAGCTGTTGACTAAATGTAGCATCGAGTCACATAATTTAGCTGCAGACAACAAAATCCAATTGGTTTTCCTGGGGAATGTCACTTTTCATTTTTATAGACCTTAATTAGAACCGATGTTGCTTTTTATCTCCAAAGTTTTAGTATAAAGTAAATGCTCATTTTTAAAAAAGAGAGGGGGAAAAACACTCTTACGTTTAATCAGACTAAACAAGCTCTTTAGACAATTTGTTCAGAAATTTCTCTAATTAAAGTCTGCCCTCCAGGTAATGTAGTGATCAGATCTACCAGCAGGTATAAATTAGGGACATTATGCAATTAGCACTAAGACCACAAATGGAGGTAACAGCTGGTTGGCTGGAAGAGTCACAAATAAACAGCTCCTAGGTGGCTCCTTAATATTAAGGAGTAGGTCTCCATTAAGAACAGTAAGTATGAGCTGTGGTGACTAATTCCTTTAGCTCAACTAAAGGCACATTTGTCTCTGTGTTTATGTAAAAACATTAAACGTTAATATTTCTAAAATATTGCTATTGATAATAATGTTTAGATTTAATTTAGAAATGAGTCTTGATTTCTACACATTTGAAACTTCATGAAATACTATGCAAACTAATTCCACACTGATACAAAAAAGTCAGAAGCTATTTCTATAGTAAAATAGCATTCTGATTATTTTACATGTCTATATTAAAAGATGTCCCTACATGCTGAGTTTTATACATCCCTCCTTACCCACTCACCTCTGGTTTTGTTCTACCTTATTAATTTGGTTTTCTAAATTCAGCTTAACTATCACTACTTCACATAGTTCTCTAACAAAAATCTTTTTATGAATTAGCTGAGAGTTCTCTCTGATTTCATATCTCCCTTCTCACCTTTAACATCAAAGTAATTATTCACATTTACTGTACACAATAGGCAAGTCCATTTTCCAGAGGCTTCTTAGGGTATGCAAAGGATGGGCTGGGTATGAATGGTTTCCTAAAAATAGTTAGATGTTTCGCTGAGCAGCTCTGATTTGAAGCAGAATATGCAAATGAAGACAAAATGAAAAGTTCTTTCCATACAATATATAAGGAATCTGTTGAAATATACTAACGTTGGAAGAAACTCAGAGGCTATTTAAAAACAATGAATGTTCAGCTTAAATCTTTCTGAAAAGCAGAAATAGTTAATTCGTTTGTTTTTGTTTTTTTGTTTTTTGTCAGATCCTCCTTTAAGTAACATTTCACAGCAAATCGCATTTAAATCTCAACAGAATGGGGCAGAGACAGACGTCTAAGATGTTTTTAATTACAACTAATTTGACAAGCCTCATTTGGTCATGGAGCCATTCTCCCTTGCCCTGCTCCTTGAACACCCATTCATATGAGCCCAGTTCCAGCTAATTATGTAGGTGAGACAGACCTCCAGGGGCATTAAAGGCAAATCACTCCAGAGCAGTCAGCTAGTCAGAATGTTCCGTAGAAATCCTGCCAGAGGAACTCAGGACAGCTACACCCATTTTTGTGGTTTCTGCTAATGTCATCTGCCAGTTTTGTTAAGTTGGTAGGGCAATGGCATCCAACTAGTGTTCTCAACAGCCACAACACTGGTGTTTGAAGTCAGATGACATTCGTGGTGAGGGCTGTCTATACATGGTGGCGTTTTACCAGCTGCCCTGACCAGCAGCACCCATCAATTAGGAAACGGAAATATCTGCGGTCAGCCAGATGTTCCATGCAAAGGAGATTTACCACCAGTTGAGACCCACCGTAAGAGGCAAAACAAACATAACCAAAACAGTTTAAATCTTACGATGCTTTTCACCAGCTCACTTGAAATGTGAACCTTGGCTACCCTATACTTAGGTCTTAGCAGGGCCTAGCTCTTTTTATTTTATTTTTTATTTTTAAAGTGGAGTGTGGAAAAGATTTCACTCAATTTCACTGAGACCAAGAGTCCTATCATGAAAGGTTTTTATTAAGTGTTTTTTTTTTTTAAAGATAGAGGGACAGTGAGAGAGACAGAGAAAGAGAGAAACAACTTTATTTAGTTTTTCACATGGCCTTAGTTGCTCTAACACTTAGTTGTGTACGTGGTACTGGAGTTTGAACCCAGGTCCTTGTGCTTGCCAGACAAGTGCTGAAACTGCTGAGCCACTGCTCCAGCCCCTTTTATTAAGTTTTAAGAGAGATTACTCAACCACTTTAAGTCCTGCTCTTCGATAGAACTGCGAGGCTTTCACATAATATGCAAAACTCCTTTTTGTAAATCCATTCAGTAGGTAGGGCTACAATGAAAGTTGAAGCAAACATGACTTTGAGGAAATCTGAAAATGAATTAAAATAAATCAGAAATCATTGATTTGAAAATGCTATACCATTCATTTTTATCATTTTTATTTCAAGTTTGTGAATTTGAGAGACTTTACGATTGACCATATGATAGTTCTGAAGCACCAAAACGAACTAAAGCTAGTTGTGTCCACATGCTCAGCATGGCTGTGGGTGACAGCAGCCTTCTGGGGTTCTGTTTCCTCACTCATCAATGAAAGGATTAGAATGGAGGAAAGATGGAGACTGGAGCAGCGGCTCTGCGGTTACGGCACTTGCCTGGCATGCGCAAGTACACAGGTTCTAAACCCCAGCACCACATACACAATGAAGTATCAGAGCAAAGAAAGCCACATGAAAAACTAAATAAAGTTGATTTTCTCTCTCTCTCTCTTTCACTACCCCTCTCTCTTAAAAAAAAAATGGAGGAAAGATTTTCCAACTTTGTGCCTTGTTGGCAGGGTTCACTGGCAAGGACAGAGGCCCCACAGCCATAGGAGCTTTAACTGACAGGAGTCATCTACTGAGAATTGTAGTATGATATTGCCACAGGTGGGTCTCCTTGAAGAAGGTGCTGAAATACAGTTTAGCTACAAGAATTTATTAGAAATGAACACCTGTGAAGGAATGGTAACTTTTTTAAAAAGGGTGGGACTTCTGTTTACTTTTTTGGTTTTGCTTCTATTTTTTACAGTTCTGTGTTCATTTTGTAAATGGGGTTATTTTCACTTATCATCGAGTTTTTCCTTGCACTTCCTCTAGATCCTTCACTTAAAATCCAGGAATGAAAAGATGCTGATAAAAGGAGTTATGAGATTTAAGAAGATTTCACTCAGTTTGTCTATTAGCTTTCCTATCTTAGTTTGTGATGCTATAGCAAAATGCCAAATCATAGGTCATTCATGTAGGATAAAAATCTATTTTTCACAGTTCTTCAGGCTAGAATTCCAGATTCAAGATACTGGTGGGTCCAGTTGTCTGGTGAGGTCTGCTCTGTGTTTCTCTGATGTCACATTCTTGTACTGGCTTTGGGAGAGAAGGAGCACTCCATGGAAGAGCTGAGAACAGCAAGTGAGCAAGAAAGAAGACAGAAGAATACTGCAGGGACCCTCTTCAGTAAGGGCCTTGGTCTCATTCACCAGGGAAGACCCTTCACCACCCCTTGAAGCTGCAGTTCTTAGCACTTATTATATTGGACATGAATTCTCAATATCTGAATTAAAGGGACACATATAAACCACAGCATGTCCCCGTATAAACCCAAAGCTGTAACCCAATATCTCAAGTATCTCAGCATAAAGAATGTAAAATTATAATACAAGACACTCACAATAAACAAAACAAACATTGAGAAGTGTTTAAGGATGAAGATGAGAAAATGATAATTCCCAGCTTGGGGAGCACTAGTCGGTTCCTATTCTCTAACATTTCTACAAAGCAAGGAGAATTTTTAAAATTCAGTCATTTTTCAGTAGCTTCTTGTCCAGTAATAGCACTCTTCTTTTTATTAAGAATTTTATTTGTGGGGCTGGAGCGGTGGCTCAGCGGTTATGGTGCTTGCCTGGCATGCCCAAGTATGAGAGTTCAAACCCCAGCACCACGTACTCAATGAAGTCTAGGAGCAACGAAAGCCACATGAAAAACTAAATAAAAATTGATTCTCTCTTTCTCTCACTGTCCCTCTGTCTTTAAAAAAAAATAGAATTCTATTTGTTGAACAATGAAACATGCTTCTAATGAAAAAGTATAATATATATGTATAAATTCTGAATATTAGATTACCCCCCAAGAGCCCCCCCCCAATTACCCACCCTTATCCCTCCCCCACTTCCTTCCCAATACATCTCTACAAATGCCTTAGGTGTATATCATTACACTTTTTATGGATTTAAAACATGATAATTGACCTCCTTTCTCAATGACCAGGGTCTAGTTCCAGCCTCCACAGATAAGTGAAGACATTTGACCCTTGGTTCTCTGGGTTACGCTGACTTCGCTCAGCATAATTTCTTCCATAGCAGTTCATTTACCTTCAAAGGCTGCAACATCATTGTTTCTAATTGCTGAGTAAAACTCCATGGTATATGTACCACAGTTTTTGGATCTATTCATCCAGTGAGGGACATCTGTGTTGTTTCCATAATTTAGCTATTGTAAATTGACCTGCTATGTACATCGATTTCGCTGTGTCACTGTAGTGTGCTGACTCTAAATCCCCTGGAAAAATACCCAGGAGAGGAACAGCAGGATCATACAGTGGGTTCATCCCTAGTTTTTTGAGGATTCTCCACATTGCTTTCCAGAGGGGCTGTACCAGTCTGCAGTTCCACCAATAGTGTGCTAGTGTGCCTATCTCTCCATGGCCCCTCCAGCATCTATTATTATTTATTTTCTTCATTTTTGCCAATCTGACTGGCATGAGGTGATATCTTAATATAGTTTTCATTTGCATTTCTCTGATTACTAGTGATTTAGAGCACTTTCTCATGTATTCATTGGCTTGATCAATGTCCTCTATTCAGAAGTTTCTATTTAGCTCTTTGGCCCATTTATTAATTGGGCTGTTTGTGTTTTTGAAGTTGAAATTTTTGAGAATTTTGTAGATTCTGGATATAAAGCCCCTGTCAGAGAAATCATAACCCATGATTCTCTTCAATTGTGTAGGAAACCTTTTAACTCTTTTGATTATTTCGTTGGCAGTGCAAAAGCTTTTTAACTTTATGGCATCCCATTCACTGATTGTTGACTTTATTTCCTTCACTTTAGGAGACATGTTGAGAAAGTCTTTGCCTACTTCCAAATGCTGAAGTGTTGAACCTAATTTGTCTTCCATCAGTTGCAAGGTAGCTTGTTTAATTCCTAGCTCCTTGATCTATTTTGATTTGATTTTTGTGCAAGGAGAAAGATATGGGTCTAATTAAATCAGGGGTTGAGACTTGCATTATAGGACACAAGGGACAATCAATGGTGACCCAAAAGAGTCCCAGCTGAGTCCCATGTTTCCAGTGTTCTATCCAGCACTTTATCAACTGGCAAAGATGTGAGGCTGAGTGATGGTAGAATAAAACACATTGTTGCAGTTCTCAGTATTTGCCTTCACATGACAGGGGACCCACATAAGACAGGTATGCAGTAGCAAGTTCAGATGTCCTAGTGTGATGTTTACAGGGAAAGGGAGAATATGTAGAGAATTTCTCTTGATCTGAGACTTTGTTCTATTTTATGTACCATACAGTGAAATAGTAGACAGGGGGCTGAAGTGGGAAGGAACACATAATTAACTATGTACAAATTATATTTACAGACATATTTGATCAAGTAGTGATGCTATTAACACCTAGCTCACTTGTATTTTTCAGAAGACTAAATGAGATAAAACTTTAAGGACTTTAGAAGAGTACCGGATCTTGGTAAATGCTTAATAAATGATGGCGATTTATTTTCTTTCTTACTTACTCTCTGTTGTTGGAAGCCCAAACTCTTTCATACGAGATCTCTCCTTCATTTCCCAGGAGCAAGGATTAGTGGTGGAAGTCACTCAATACTGTTAGATGAAAGGAGAAAGAATTGCAGTATGATTAGCCCAGTCTAACCTATTTTTCTATGTATGCCAAATGTTGTCACACTAACTTCTTACTACAGCCACATACCCAATCACAAGTGCGACCAACAGAAAATCCAAGTCTGAACTGCCAATGGAGAACTGTGATGAGATAATATGGAGATGTTTCTTGTCACTCAGTATTTCAGTGTCTTTATTGCTTTGGAGTCCTTGCAGGAAAAAGTTAAATTTCAACTTTCAGAGGCATCTTCTGCAAATTATTTCTCTCACATAGGTATGATAAGTAACTGAGAGATGAGTTTTCTAGGAGAGAGAGAGAGCATTTTTCAATAAGTTATAATTCAGTTATATTCTGTATCAAGGAAAATAGAATATTCTATAATTTACCAAGCTATCTGTCTATTGTTACTTAGGAAACACTGCACATGGAATAATTTTCATTCAAGATTTTGTTTCCAAATGTGAACACAGAAGTGACAAGCTTAATAAATAATTTTTAAAACTACTTCTTACCATTAACTACATATCATTTGCTCATTATAATTTATTTGTCATCCTGTCCTATTTTTGTCATTTATTATATTTCTATAATTTTACTACTATAATTTTAGGAATGTGTTTTTTCTATAAAACTTTGCTCACATTTCCAGCCATTTCTTACTTAGGAATTGCTAGAAAAACAGTTGTTGACTTAAAGGCTATGAATCTCTGTTTAAGCTTTTGGTGACTATTTTAAATTGCTTTCCAGGTAGGCCCACACAGAATTTATATTCCTCTGAGATGCATAATAATAGCTATGACACTGGATTTCTTAAATTTATTTTTCACATTATGGATATTAACTTTCTAAAAACCTAATAAGTATTTGCTAATGAAAAACGGTATTTTGATCATTATTAACACTTGTTTTAATTTAACGGTATTTTCATAATATTTTTTCTCCTGTTTGAATAATTTCTTTGTTTTCTCCAATTTATGGATTAGTCCCTAAATTAATCATTGTTCATATTAATTTGCTAGAATTTTTTTTTTTAAAGAGAGAGGGACAGTGAGAGAGACAGAGAAAGAGAGAACAACTTTATTGAGTTTTTCACATGGCCTTCATTGCTCCAACACTTAGTTGTATACGTGGTGCTGGGGTTTGAACCCAGGTCCTTGTGCTTGCCAGGCAAGCACCGAAACCACTGAGCCACCGCTCCAGCCCCAATTTGCTAGAATTTTTAATAATTTAAAGTTACATGAAATGTTTCTCAATAATAACATTCATATGTGAAAACTATGATTCATGTTTTCATTATAAAGTATTACTAAATAGAAAATTATTGGATTGAAGAGCAACCTTTTTTTTATCATTCCCACTATTTTCCTGTCTTCCACTAAAATAGATATACGAGATGTTTTATAAAGTTGAGCGAAATTTGAAATTCACTACCAAAAGAAATCTTTACTTAATCAGTTGTAACTTAATTTGTAGTAATAAAGGACTAAGTGTGGCTTTCTAAAAGAATGAAAGAGGGAGGGAAGGAGGGGGAAGGAAGGAAGGAAATAAGGAAGGAAGGAAGGAAGGAAAGAAGAAAGGAATTAAGTAAGTTAGCTTCACAGCTCTCACATCCTTAGTTTCTGCCAACTGCTATAGAAATAATTTTTTTCATAATTGCATGCATACTGAGAATGCTCAGATTTTTTCCTTGTCATTATTTCTGAACAATCCACTATAACAAATATTTATATACCATTTACATTGTATTGAGTATCACAAATAATCTAGACATGTTTTATTTTTTATTTATTTTTTTAAAGAGAAAAGGACAGTGAGAGAGAAAGAGAGACAATCGATTTTTATTGAGTTTTTCACATGGCTTAGTTGTATATGTGGGTACTGAGGTTTGAACCCATGTACTCTCGCATGCCAGGCAAGCGCTGTAACCGCCGAGTCACGGCTCCAGCCCTCTAGACATGTTTTAAATGTAGGGGAGGCTGTATGTAGATTGTATGTGGGTGATATGCCACTGTGTATTATGGACTTGAGCATGCATGGATTTTGGCAAATGCAGGGATATTGGGACCAATCCCCTATGGATAATGAGAGACGACTATATAGAGTACTCAAATATGCAGAAAAGCAAAATGTATATAAATATATGCTTCAAATTCTTCTTGTCTTTTAAGTATAAAGTCATATTAGACAAACTACTTCTAATAGTTATCTACTGGTGTTGGTAGAATTGATAACATTTTGTTTGAGGGCATATCTTCAATTGATGATGAAGAGAGATTTAAAATAACAAAGTCTCGATGCCATCAACAAAAATGGTAACAATCATCTTGCGTACAAGCGTTTTAATTAAGTTCCCTTCTGGAATCCAGATCAGAATTTCAGAATTTTTATACACACACAAGCACACGCACGCACACACAGACACAAACCAAAAATACGCATCTGGTGTTCTGATCCACAAAATACTTGGCTTCAGTACTTGGGGAATGATACTGGAGAGGAAGTGGTTCTTTTGCGACTATAATTCTCATTCCCTCTCCTAGACCAATCTGTTCTCCTTCTGACTTTAAATCCCATCATGTGAATGTCTAAACTGATCTTCAATACTATCTTCTGCTTAAACTTAACACCTATTTTATTTCAAATCATTTTCCTTTCAGAGAAAAAATAAGTGATCTCCAGAGGGCAGAAAATATTATAAGATTTTTTAGTAAATGACTTTCTTGCCTTTTGGAATTCTCATTGCCATAGAAACCTACAACCATATATTTTCCAAAGACTTTTGACTTAATTACAGTCAAAGTTGGACGACTTCATGGCCCTACAGGATAACCAGCAATTTGGGCCCTATTTCTTAGCCAGGATAAAGTTCCCGTGCTGAAACACATATGTGTGTATGTAGAAAATTATATACAGTTTGTGTGTTTGTGTTGGTAAGTGATGAAAAAGGAAGCAGAGAAGGCTCCACATTGTGGATGTACTTTGCTATGGGCAATAGAAAGTTTGAATCCAATTGAGCTTATAGAGTCCATTCCACTGCAGCTTGAAAGTGGGATTTATGAAAGAAATCCTGGAAATACCAAGGGAATAGCAGAGCTTTGCAAATGCAGTGAGGAGTGGAACCAAGGCAACTGCAGGAAGAAAACGGGAAACAGATAATTGAATGCATTGTTTTGTAATCTAAAATTTCAAAATGGTTGAAATATTTGAGACTTAATTTTAACTCATTTATGTGAAACTGAATACCCTCCCTTTCAAAAAAAAACCAATATAATTTTGAATAGAGTTTATATTAATAAGAGCTGTGGTGCTGAGGCTGTATTTAAAATCAAATTACTATTTAAGTCTATAACTCAACAAGGAGCTTCTTGCAATCATCCCCACACTCCCTGGTTTCAGTTGGGTCTGCTATTGTACTATTCATTTATTATTTTTTATTTAGCCCATCGGTACTTCCTTTTCTGATGAAAATAATAGATATTGGATTTATTGATTATTGATTTAGAGAAATTAAGTAACATGAATGAATGATCTGTATCATTCCAAGTTAAAGAAATCAGTTTGCCAACACACAATCTGCCTTGTTTTCATCATCGTAAAACTGGAGGGACAGGGAGTACTCACACTGTGACCAAATGCATTAGCTAAACGAGAGCAATCTTCATTATTAGTCTGGATTATTTGTAAGATTAAAGCAATCAAGATCATTTAAACTTCTGAGAATCATTAACCTAATGGCATGATTGCTGGGAGTGATTCTAAACATCCTGTATTAGCTGACCAGATCATGATGTTGAACATGCCAATGGTCCCTGCATTGTTGGCTGTCTGGAGAAGAGGTTGGTGGTCAGTCACCAGCAGCCTTCAACAAGACGCTGTGTGCCAAAGGTGTCAGTAGTCAAATGAAGTTAATAAAATGACTTCACTGATTGATCAAGCTACTCAGACACAGCAAGACCAACTCAGATTGGCTCTGTGTTTTCATGCATAATGTCTTCATCCATTAATCCTTCTGAATTGAAAAGGTGACCACTGAACCTTCTACAACAAGGTTATTTAAAGAGAATGAAAAGAATTCATAAAATCTGCATAATTACACGTCCTAAGAATCACTGCAAAAATTCAATAAAGCACTCCGGTGGTTAATTTTGGGGTGTCAGATTGATGGGATTGAAGGATGTAGAGAGAGAGCTGGTGAAACACTTATTCAAAGTGTTTCTATGAGGGCATTCGAGAGAAGATGGGCATGTGGATCAGCAAACTGAGTAGGAATACCCGCCTTCCTCATGGACAGGCACTATGCAATAGGCTGGGAGCTCAAAAGGCTCAGAATACCAAAAGTGTACAACCCTCACAGAATCTTCCTTTCCATCCTTAACCCAATCAGTGAGTTAATTCTCTTCTAGGGATTAACTGGCCATTGTAGGTTTATAGGGCGTGGCTGGAGAAGGTGGGTCATTGGGGGGGCTGTGCCTTTGGAGCATACATTCTGTGTCTGGAGTGGAGTTTCTCTCTTTGCTCTGCTTTCCCATGTGATGCCTTGAGCTCTCTGCTTACTGGAGCCATGCCTGCTGCCATGATATTCACCCTCACCTTGAGCCGAAGGAATGGAGCCTGGCTTCCATGGACTAAGACCTCTGAAATTGTGAGCCCTAAAATAAACTTTTCCTCCTCAAAAAAAAAAAAAAACTCCTCCTTTCCGAGCCCTGTGTTCCCTCCTGCTTCTGCCTTTGAACAGCAGAGTCTAAGAACTTCAGCCATTGAACTCTGGGATTGGCACTAGTGCCCTCTGGGCATCACGTAGGGGCAGCACCATCAGACTTCCTGGTTCTGAGCCTCGTGACTTCTTGGACATAGTAAGCTTCAGACTTCTCTGGAGTAGCAATTTTTCAGCTTCTGTGATCTTGTGAGCCAATCCCTCATAAAGCATATCTTATATGGGAGCATTCTATTCATTGTGTTTCTCTGGAGAAACTAATACAAGAATATTGTACAAAGTGCTGAGGTTAAAAATGAATACTTAATAAAAAATAAATAAAATGGACTGACAATGATTGCTTGTAGAATTTTATTCCCCATTAAAAACATTACACTGACTTTGGCTTATTTTCTATGCTAATTTCTTTTTCTGAGAAAAATTATTTTGAGAGCTGTTTTTTTTTTTTATCCACACGTTATTGCAGGAGAAGATTGTATTTAAATAGATTCAATTGGTTGTTGGGTGGAAGATTAGAAAGCCTTGGGAAAATAAATTGTCAAGTAATAAGAACTTGTCCATTTCCCCTGGTGTGTGGGCTTTACTTTCTGACTCTCTGCGAATCCTGCAATTACAGAGTCACTTAATAAAAATGAGAATCACTTTGCATGCTCCTGTTTCCAAAAAGGCAAACACAGTGTACGGGTAAAGCATTTGCTTTTAGCATTTTAAATTAAATTTACCGTGAAGTTGTAATATGATTTCCCTCAAGTTCTTTTAAATTAATATTTAATATTCTGTATGTGGTGTTAAAATTTGGTTGTAATATAAGCTTATGAAAAGATAATGGGAAAAAATAGAAATAAAGTGTTTTGCAGTCAGCTTTGCTCCTGCCTTCTTCTCTGAGCATAGCTGTGCTAAGGACACAAGAAGGCCTGCTATTAAGCTACTAAAAGCTCTGTCCCTGCCCTGCCAATATGTGGCTCCCATGTGATTGAAAACCACAAGTCTCTCATTTTTGGTTCCATTGAAAGATAAAGCATACAAAAAAGAGGTCTGAGGGAATGAGGTCCTTCAGTGGCAATCTGGAAACTACTATGGACACTCTGAGCTTGCAATTGGTCTAAGAAATGGGCATATTTCTCCGAACTGTGGATCCCAGTTATTGCTTGAATCAGTTTATGTTTGCACCAACTTTTCATCCTGTGAATGTTTAATATAAACCTAGGAATTTTTCAAAATAAGGGGTTCTTTCTATTTTTACAATGCCATGTCAATATTTTCATACTCAGAAAAACGATGGGCCTATGGATGTGTTTGGATACATGATGGCATATGCAGCTATTTCATCATCAGTATTGAGATGAGGTGGGAGTTAGATTACTCATGTGCTAAAAGGAAACTTATTACATTAGGTAGTTCATGCCAGAAATGTGGGGCACGAAGAGCTTTGCCATGCTCTGTAGATTCTCCAGTATTCACCAGGATGAGGCTGATTCAGGGAGGCACACATTCAAAACCAACAGTCATTATATTCCTCTTACTACTGATGAGCCTCTTGGTTCTAATGAAGACCTATTGGAATAAAAAGCATGGTGGATCATGATTTGATATAAAGCCTCATCACATATTTGGTCCCACAGTATTATTTAAGGCTTTTTGCTATGTTGTCATCATTTGCTTCAGGGTTATAAAATTCATTATTTATCAAGCATGCTAGATATGCCCCTCGGTCCAGGGGTGAAATGGAGCTTATCTTCATATCTGAAAACTTGGTATGATTTCTGAAACATAAAAAAACACTCAATAAATATGTTTCCATTATTTTTCTTGGGATTAAAAAAATAACATGTCATAGTCACATTCTTATCCATAAGCACAGATCTTTTATTATTTGTAAAACTGAAATCAACTTTTTAAAAATGAGTATGCAAACAGGGAGAGCAAGCAGAAGGGAGAGAAGCCCATACGGATTGGATTGGTTTTTATATTTGACAAACCCATTGTTAATAAAATAATATGTTTATTCTTTTACCTCTTGACCCTTTTACCTTCCCCTACTTTTACTATCTTTATTATATGAATTAATTCTCACTGAAACAAATCAGTCAAAATGGAAATTTCAGCAGAAATATATGAAAAATAATGTTCTTCCATACATTTCTGCAAGCATGTGCGTGCACACATGCCCACCATCTCCTTCCTCTGTTTAGGGCGGGGTGAACATTTTCCTGGCTTGCTCTCCACAGGGGTCTCTTACACAGTGGTCCAACTAGAGGAATGTGTCCTAGAGTTGAGCACTCAGGTTGAACTGTTGAGAATTCTGCTACTTTCAAGATTTGAAAACTTACACATGGTTTTTTAACCTCTTTGTTTCTTCATCTATGAGAGGGCTGTCAATTATGATGTTTAAAAACGTGCCTAAGTATGTGTTATTATGTATGGAAGATAGCTGCTCAATAATTTTAGCGATGAATTTTTTCAGGAATCCTCTGTGATAATGAGGCGGTATTCTTATGGCGTTGTGTGTTTTCACAGACATGCTCTAATGAACTCTGAATTTTACAATGAACGACTGTCAGAGTCAATAAAGCTGCAGGCTGCTGCACTTGTTCATTATGGGTGTGTCATGAATGAGAAGCTGCAGTGTGACATAAGAAAGAAAAGTGAACTCAGTTTTAAATCTCGGGTCTGACACCCATTTACTTTATGAACTTGAACCTGTCACCTGGTAGTTCTGGGTCTGGGTTATTTCACCCTGTAAAGTATTGCATGATCTCACTTGGATGAGGCAGAAATCTGAACCAAACTCTTATTTTTTTCAGGTCTTTTGAAGATCTGAACTTTATAACACCATTAATAACTTTTTCAACCTTATTTCTTTTACTCTCTTCTTAAGATCAAGTCATTATGGGCAGAATGGAAAGAAGATAGACTATCACTGTCAAATAGAACTTTCTCTAATGAGACATTATATTTTGTACCAATAACCAATAGTAATTGATGGATGGCTATAGATGTTTTGCTGTAATGATTGACAAACTGAGCTTTATATTTTATTTTGATTAACTTAGATTTAAATACAAAAAGTCACAAGAAGCAGGTGGCTATATTACAGGACAGGACAGGCGAGACTGTAGAAAATCATCAAGCAAGATGTACCCTTGCAGGCCTAGTAATTGCACCAAAATTAACTTGGTAAATTATTAGGACAGCTCATAACATATTTGACCCCATGAGAACAAATAGATATTTTGAAAGGGAATCAAGTCATATGTGATACAGCCTGGACATGGGAAGCAATAACCTCCTTTAGTTATTGAATTTTTCGTTGACAATAAAATTACATATTATTATAACAAACAACATGTTTAGAAATATATATGCATTATGGAATTGCTAAATTGAGCTAATTAGCATGCATTACTTGTAGACTTATCATTTGTGGTGAGAACACTTAAAAGCTACAGTGAACAATTTTCAAAAATATGACACTACAGTCACCACATTCTATAGTAATTTATTTTTGAGAGTAGCCTCTACTAAGATGAAAACCACGTGGTTGGATTTCTAACCTATCCCATTTTGAGTCGCTTTGTCTTTCAGGTATAAAGTAGTAGTGGGAGAACAAGATATATGAGAATTTCTCAGAGTAGATTTGGAAACTTACAAGCTTCCAAAAACTAGGTAGCCCCAGTTTTTGACACTGTGCAGAGCAAAGAATAGAGGAAAACTATTCTGAGTTAAAACAGGCTCTGTAAGGGAACATTTGAAAACTATGTGACTTTTTAGTAAAATTCTAAGGTAGAGCTCTTAATAATGTATATAATATTTTAAAACACTAAATATTTAATAGTTTATTTAAATTAAAAACTGGATACGAAAATCCAGACTATGTGGCTGCTCTAAAACATGTTTGATTTGTTGACTGCTTTCAAAACTTACAAAACTATAATTTCCTAACCTTTTATGTTTCACGAAACATTTCTATCAGCACATATCAATTGGCTTTACACTTCTGGTTTGTTTCTGTTTTTTTAAGATAATGAAAGTGAGACTGATTTTCTTTACTGCAATACTTAAACAATTAAGAGCTTCATAATCAGAACTCCAAATCCTATATTTTTGCTCCTAAATTTTCCTATTCTCTACCTCATTTACAACACTGACTAGGTGCCTTTCACTCAAAGAATCAATATACCACCAAAAGAGGTTCTGCTTTCTAGTTTAATAGATGCTTTTGTTAGTTGTATAATAATTTGCACCAGAGAAATTCTTCTTCTGGAATCTTGCAAGGAATTAACGCCAGCCGTAACATATGTGATTTACGGTTCTGAGAATCCTCTCCCCTCCCAAATGAATCCTGTTTGTTGTAAGGTTGTTTTGTCTTTTATTTTGATTTTATTTGTTTTCCAGCCCCTGCCTCCAACAGAGATTGCTGAGTAGGGGTCTACACAATGCAGATTTTATTTTGAAACTATATTAGAAAACACAATTTCCAGCATATCTCTGGCTCATATGATCTTTGAATACAGAACCTCCAGCAGCGGCTGCGGATCCTCAGCAGGGGCAGCTTTTATTGACAGTTTATTGTAAGAGAGGGTAAAGCTCATTTAGCTATGTGCCTCACAGAGGTGCCGAAAGTCTGTAGCATGATGTCATGGTAAGCCCTTAATGTTTTCTTCAGATTCTCCCTTGTAAAAGGAGAAGTCCTTGCTGGTAAACTGTTTCCAACAGATGTTCTTAACTCCAGCATTGGCACTGCTGAAGTTTAGAGTTTGGTGGGTCTTTGAACATTCTTCACAGGGTGCCTTCTTCAGGAGTCTTGACTTTAGATGCAATATTTATGTTCACATTACAATGAGGCTATTTATGGTATGAGTTTTGACATGGGTCACAGGGTCACCAAGTCGGTGTGTTTAATGTATCGAGCTATCGCTTGAATTGTGCATTATTTCTTAATTTTTCTCTTCTTTTTAAGTAGCTGATAATATAATTATGAGAATAAAATCACAAAATATGAAAAGGTTAAAAATGAGCTAGAATATTCTGGAATGTGAAACACAAAAATATCAATGAATTTATATGTACGTTTTCAAATAAATATTAAAAACAGCCATTCATAAGTTTACTTAGAATAAAAACAAGCAACACAAATATTAAATTATATGAAATAGCCTCTGTGTATGAAAAAATAACTTCTGCTATTACATTATGCTCTGCAATAATATTGTTCTGACTTGAAGACATGCAAAGTCAGAGTTATAGAGAGGAACTAACTACATATGATTATGGATTACATCTTTTGAAAAATACATGAATATCCAGTAGTAAAGATTATATTCATACAAAAACACAATTCAAATCAAGGTATTAATAATACGTTGTTAAGCTTGGACTGTGAAAGTAGAAATCATCAGCTCAAATTGCAAGGGACTGGAATGAGAAGACTGGGATCACAGATGAGGACTAGTCAAATTCTATATGGCCACTTAGACACCATTGGATGAGTGATAAGAATTTCTGTAACATTGTCACTCAGGAGCTGGAGGTGGGAGAGTGGACACATGACAGGTCATATTTTCTCTGTAGAAGGGAGTCTAGGGATTGTCTTATTCCACATCACTTTTGCCAATGATCTCCCTGAACTTCTTTAGGAGGAAGGTCAGACAGCTTACAACCAACCTTCTGGATCCCTCAGGGAGTTCTGGGAAAACCTTCTGCCTCCTGAGATAGAATAGCTCTTCTTCCTCCTTTCCATGTTGACCACCATCTGAATGACTGGACTGACAGCAGTGACCATGACAGTAAGGAGGAAAGCTCAAGAAATCAGAACCCAAAACTGAATCTTGCCTGCATGGGGACCATTACCGACTCCTGCCTACCTCAATGAACCACATTCATGCCTCGCACATAAACTGCAGTGAGGCTTCTCTGCCTGAAGCCAATGCACATGTTTTTAACTACACTGCTTTATCGCCTTTGACTCAAAACGGAGCACATTAGGTTTAGGATAGGAAAGGGCTATAAGCTGAGGGGAGGGTAGACAACAGGAGTGAACAAAGAGGACAGCTTGGCTAGTACCTCCTAAGTCACTGGGCAGAAAAATGTCTATCAAGTTCTTCAAGGGAAGCACCTGTGGCCAATGGGAGGAAATTTTCAGAAGAAAGAGCAGTAATCTGAGATGCTGCAAACGATTACAGGACAGAAAGGTCCCAAGGGGAGCACTAACAAACACCAGAAGCATAGTGGGAATTCCAGGTAGTAAAGATCATGTTCAGGGTTCAAGGTCAGCAGGGGGACTGCTTGTGTAGCATCAGGAGCTCCTCATCTGTGATAAACCTCAGAAGCCCATACCAAAACTGTCCAAGGAAACTAACTGTCCATGCTAGGGAAACATTTTGTAACTATGCTCCCTAACATAGGGAACGCTGGCTACATCCACATTTGAAATGTGTCGAGTGTGACTCAGAAACTGAATTTTCAGTTAAATTTATAGAGCTGCTTCAGGTTCTTGGCTCCTGTGTTGGGCAGCACAGTCCAGGGTATTAGGATTACAAGGAGAGGTAATGCACAGACCGGCCTCAAATTGACATCAGTCCCATCAAACGTAAATCTCAAGATAAAGACCAACAGGTTTTTACGACCTTGCCAGGAACTGGATTGAGGCTGGATGGTGCAGGGAAAGCGGCTGATCCAGACACTTTTCTGGTGAGATTAAGAGCAAAGACGTTCTTGTTCTGTTCTCATAGTGAAGTATGCCTGATAGATTTATTCTCTTTCATGTATTTTCCAGCTTACTTTCTTCTTGCTTTGAGACCCATAGTTATGCCTCTCTCATATTAAAAACAACAAATATTACCAATAATAAAACAGAAATACTCACTCAATATACCATCTCCCTCCAGCTACTCTTTTATCTCCTTCCTGCCTCACGTTGCTAAGCTTCTAGAAAGAGCCACGCATAACAAGTGTTTTCACATCTTGATTCTTTATTCATTCTCATCCCACTGATCATAGTCATCTTGCTGAAAATGGCTCGTTCCAGTAAAAATATCAATGCTGACAAATCCAGAGACACTCCTAAGTTTTAATCTTAACTAAGCCCTGTGTCGACATTTGCCCATGTTAATCATTCTTGGAATAGCTTTCCTCCGTTGGTTTCTGTGGCATAATTCTCTAGGTCTTTCCTTCCTTCCTCTCTTTTATGTTTTATACTTTTTTCACTGGCTTACTTATCTATTTTTAAATGCTGGGGCTACCTAAGTCTTTTTTTTTTAAAAGCTCTTGCTTTTTCCTTACCACAAACATTTCCTGGTTCCTCTCATACATTACGTAAATCACTATCAATACTTAGGCATCATTTTGCATCACCCACTGGTCCCAACTCTTTACAAGCATCAATGTATTCAATGTTTCTGATGGTGCCATAAGGTAGATACTGCAATTGCTTACACTTTAAGAATGAGAGCATGAGGCTCAGAGAGGTGAAATGATTTGGTGAAGGTTGAACAGCTGGTAAATTATGAGAGTGGAAATTGAATTTTTTCACTGTAGCTGTAGGGCCCAATTTTTAGCCTCTGTACTCTGCTCTCTGTATTGTCATTCCAGTTATTGCTCACTCTTTCCTTCTACAGCTGTATTTTGAGAACATAAAGTGGTCCATGCATGTCCATCCTGATAACCCAATATCCAGTTAAACATGAGTTAAACATGAGCTCCAGTCTGCCAATGGCATATGTGTATATTCCACTGCTTTTTCAAACTGGACAGGAACAAAATGATGCTATTATCTCCCAACCCAGCCTGTCTTTCCTATCTTATGCAGTTTCACCAGCCTCCTGAGAGTCCAGGTTGAAATCCAGGTGAGAATTTCTGACTATTGATAGTCATTTTATACTACACATCATCTTCTCTTTCACATCCCCCCATTTTTTGTCATAGTTCAGGGCTCCATCACTTCTCTAACACCCTCCTATGGGAAAACCTCCCTCCAGTCCACCCAACATCCTCCACAATCACAGCCGTACACACAATTCTACTGACAAAACTCACTAGACTTCTGCTTCTAAGATGCAAAATAGATGAAATTTTCTTCTTATTCAAAAGGCCTGATTACTTCCCATTGCACATTTTTAAAGACTCCTGAAAGCTTTAGCAAGGTAGGTGAACTTTAGCATAGGCCGCAGCCTGTCTGCACAGCTGTGTCCTGACCCTCGCCTCCAGTGGCCCCCTGTAGCTCCTGTCTCCATTCCCACTACTCTGATGCAGTCTGTGGCCCCTGTGCCTGAAATCTTTTTGCCTCTCCTGTGCCAGGCTTGCCTCACCCAGGAATTTCTAGGACTTCCTTCCCTAAATCCCCCTCTTACCATCTCTGTTACAGGTGTGGCTGCTAGGTTTCAATTACACAGTTCTCCTTTCTCCCAACTATTGAAAGGGCGGAACCTGAAGAATCTTTTTTTTGAGAAACACTGTATTGCTTGGATCCTTAATAAAGGACTGATGGATGACTGAGTGAGGGCCACTACCTTTTCCTAGGACTATCACATCACATAGGTTAGAAACCAGAATGGAGAGGAGCCTCTGGGAAACAGGATGTAGAAAGTTCAGAGTCGCCTCCCTTCAAGGTGCCCATCCTGTGGGTCCTGAAGCTCTTTTCTCCAGGCACCGCCTTCTCACAAGTTGGAGGGGGAAATGCCCACCCTGGAGCCTGTTTCCCTTGGCAAGTCTTCTGGAGCAATAGGGCGGGGCCTCAGGAGAGAAAGGACCACACACAGAAGCAGCAACAAGCTCAGAGGTTTTCATTCCTGCTTCATCCTCTACTGCACCCACTTCAAGAATGTCCTTATGTCTGGCAGGAAACCCTGAGACAGTTACTGGAAAGCATGTGGAGGCCCCAGAAAAATGTATGATTTTGTGTGAACAGTATAATGTCTGTGCATTTTCTAAAGCACAGTGAGAGTTAAGAAGTTATTTCTATTCTTAGGAAGAACATGGTAAGGAAAATGTGGGAGCTGTGCTGATGTCCCGCAAATAATACTAAAAAAAATTATTGCAAAAGCATTGTGTATCTACTGTGGATCAAAAGAGTAAAGAAATATGAGGTTCTTCCCAGTTTTTGAGTAGCAACAGCATTCAGTGTGTACACCATAAACATGGAACCTAATAAATAAAGCTACTGCTATGATTGGTATTGCCAACAGAGCTCATATTATGTTATCCTTAGAATTTGACAGTCATTATTCTAAATGTATTGCATAAATTAATCCATAACTCCATAAATCAAACATTAAACACACAAACCTTTTCAAAGAAATATCTAATTAGATAGTTTTTAATGTTTATCATTTTATGGACAGCAAAACCAAGGTCTGAAATAGGTAAGGGTCTTCCTCAAGGGTCTACAGATAGTACAAATGCCAAAGCCCCAGGGACTCCACCCAGAACCATGGAATTTAAAGAGCTGTATGTGGTGAAGTTTCAGGGCAGATTATGCCATTTTACCTCTGACAGTTTCCAATAGGAGCCTTAACCCCAACTATCACAACCTTATGAGGACACCATTATTGTATTAACCCATTGATATGTTACTCTCAATGTTATAGGGTGGTTGGCTACCATTATGTATAAAACCCTATATTATTCAATTTAAACTGTAGAGTATCTCTTAAGCTTGCCCAGATCAAGCCAATCTTGCCCCGATATGAAGTCATCACAGAAACAGCAAGCATCTAACTATGCCTAAGTTAGGCTCTGTTTTTTTTTCCACATTTTTAGTGGTGCATTTTAGTTGTACGTATTTATGTGAAGGATGGAGAATGGAAAGAAGATCACTTTGAATGATAAATAACAACAGCAAATGAGGAACATGCTTGGTGAAACCCAAAGGCAACTGAATAATGGGTATCACAGGGGCCAGGTCTCCTGGGGACAAGAGTTCACAATGATGTCCAAATCCTACTTGGAAGATCCAGTCACACCTGGTATGAGGGACTTTTCTGGAGAAATGGAAAGTCTAACATGTTGGCTATACTAGATATGAGTAATTTAGTCCAGCAACTGGATGGAACTTAACCAGGAAAATGGTCAGGTAGTTTTTGAGAAAATTGTTAGGAGAATCCAGGGTTACACTATGAGGAATGAGACTGTGCCTCAACTACACAAGGTGAAGGAAAGGAAATTTCGAAAAGCAAAAATAGTTGCAGGAGAATCACTGAAAATAGAATAAATAAGAAGAAATGGAATTATTTCTGCAAATGGTTTTGCTTGTTTGTTTCTTGTAAACTTGGAGCGTGCAAAGGATCAGACAAGGGCTGCGTGGGCTTCATTAAAGGACCAAATAAGGCCAAGGATAATGGGAAAGCCATACGCTGAGTGCAAAGGACAGGCTGGAGAGAGAGAGAGATGCTCCTAAGGGAAGATAAAGCTGCATATTGTAGCAGCTCAAAATCAATTAAATATTTGAGTTTTATATTCACGTAAAAACAAACAAAATGTCAGAGTTTTGTTGCCTGATCGGCTTGAAAGCTCGACTCTGGAGTGGGCAAACACTACCTGCTCTGCATTCAATTACTGCTTAGAATCCACTTTGACCTTCCAAACAAAGGGGTCATTTCCCAGAGATTCAGAGAGCAGGGAGGAAAGGCTCCTGCATTCCATTCACCAGCACCCGGTGTTCAGCTTTTGGATCCCTGGAACCTGTTGTATCAGCGACATCCCCACCCCAAATCCTTTCCAGGTAGAAGCCCCAGGAAAATCAGACCAGAAAAGATGCATTTATTTTCAATGTCAATAGAATTCAGACTGGATGAAAAAGTCTTGATTTTTGTTTGTTTAGAGTCTTTGGAATATTAAAATTTGGGGCATCTGATAGTGGAGTTCACATAATGTAGAATAAAGAGATGTGATCCAAGGGAGGGACACTGGAAGAGAGAGAATGAGGACAGAGGGCACAGGGACAAGAAAGAGGAGGAAAAAGAATAAAAGAGGAAAGGAAGAAGAGATAGGAGAAAATTATGAGAAAGTTTCCTTCCTGTGCTAGGATATTTATGTACTTTATCAAGTGTAACCTCACAATTCCCTGGAGGCAGGTTCTATAGTCACTACCAATTTAGAGAGAAGGAAAGCTAGGCTTTGAAAAGTTATGAAAGTTTCCCAAAATCTAGAGTTGGAGAAAACTTCCCATCCATGTCCCTCTGCCATCTAACCTCATGCTTGCAAGGTAAACTCAAAGACCAGAGGTGGGCATACCTCAAATGTCTTCCCTCTAGCTAAGATAGATGTGATCTTGGCTAGTATGCACTCCACTAGTCCATCCGGAGAAGAGGCTTTCTTAGTAGGGGAAAGTTTGGAAAGAAACTTTAGCTATTTTATACACTTTTGTTATGAAGAAAGTACCTTCTTCTCTCCCAATTCCCCTCCATTATGTACATAAAGATGACACAGTTGTATGAATTTGAAAATGAAGAGATGAAGCAAATGCTGGCCCTTAAAGAAGTAAGAAGAGGAAGGAAGATATTCTTAGAGGGAAAAAAAATCACCTACTAGCTTAAAACTGAAAACAGAAAAGAACTACATTTCCAGTGGCTTCCTAGACAGGAGCCTCCATTTCCTACTATTTGAAAATGATTAATGAATTGACCTCCCGTGTGCCATGCTGAAAACACACCAAATGTGCTTAGTTTGGCAGACTAGGAGAGGAAGAACTATTCGCATAGAACAAAAAAGGCTGCTGTTTGCCAGTAGCTATTAACTCGGGGCTGTATCAACACTTACGCTGTTAACAATGATCTTATCCAAGAGTCTATTCTTGTAGAACCTCGGGGGTTGAAGAAATATTTTACTGGCAGCATCCCTAAGCCTATAAGTAGCAATATGTTTTGACAGAATGAAGCCACACAATTCTCACCTAGTCTCAAGTTTACTTTCTTAAAAGATCTTCTCAGGCTGGAAATGAAAAGCACCCCCCCAACCTTCTGCAAAATGCTTCACATCCAAACCCTGATGTTCTAACTTGCTTTAAATTTTTCAGGACTCACAGCTTCTCTACATGTGTGCCTTTTAGCCTTCTGAACCCAAACCTCCCACACGGATGCATTTTTTTAACCCATGCACCATAACATGCTTTGTGGTCACAGGATCACTTCTATCGGGTGATCGACTTCACCCTCTTGTTGGAATACCTCCTCTTGAGTCCTGTGCTGGCTTTTAGTTTTAGTAGCAACTGTAAACTTCAATTTAATTTGAGAGCACTTTGTTCTTGAAACAGTGCCCACAGCTAGAAAAGAAGAAAATTGTGTGTTGTAGTGAACATTATCTGTAATAGACACTTGAACAATGGCCTACAGCGCTGGTAGGAGAGTTCCACTGAGAATAAATCACCCCCATCATCTGTGTCCAGCAGGAAGGGAAAAGACAAGAGGACAGGAAGATAAGTGCTATAGACAAGCAGTACTGTGTCCCTGCAATAAGTTGTTATGAGCCAAGGGAATCATGGACTCGGTCTTTGGATCACTGTAATTCCTTGTTCTACTTCTTGGGACTGGCATTCTTTGTTCCACTCATTTATTGAACAAATGTCTGTGTTTATAATTTGCTGAGAACTCTGCTAGAATCTAGGGCCACAAAATAGAGTGGGATAAGTTCCTATCCCCCAAGGAGGGCTTGTCCTATGGGTGACAATAATATAATGAAAACCATGAGAAGAGAAGGCTGATGGTGTCATAGGACTGAAGACATGTGGCTCCTGACCCAGGTGAGGCAGGCAGGAGAGGATAAGATGATTCAATTGTGTTTTAAAAGATGAGTACAAGTTACAGGGGAAAAAAATTTCAGATATGAGATCAAAATTGCAAAAGATGCTTTTGTAAAATATAAGTGACTCAGTAGATTTGAAACACATCTTAGTGAAGATGTGTTGTTTCAATTCACTATGTTGTGAATTGAAAATGAAATGGTCCTGAAAAAGGTTTTAGATTTAATTAGTGGTTCCCTGATTTATTAGCTATTAGCTATGTGATCTGAAGCCAATATTCACTGCAAACATGTTGCATGGTTGTGCTATCTCTCATGAAGTAGGGATGAGGAGGAAAGAATATTGAGGAGGTAATAGGAAACCGATGACTTGCTGAGCTCCCTGCACAAAAGAAGTACTAGCAACTGTAGTTCTAAATCTTATAAATTAGAGCTCCCCAGAAATATGGCCTTTGCAGCCATCTTCACCCACACCTGTGGTTGGTAGGACTGGCTGTGTGGTGCAGCAGGTCACTGCCTGTGTGATCTTGCATGATCCTATTGTCACACAAACGAAGCTGCTCCTCACAGGTACATCAAAGGGAAAAGGAGATGCAATTTCAGGTGACAGAGTTGGCAGTCTGGAGCTTATTCTGCTACACTAATTGACCTTAGAAGAATGGTTTAATTTCACAGCTGTTTATTTTTTCACTTTTCCAGTAAATGGATTGCCTGAGATGCGCCTTCAGATTAACTTAGCTCATGATTGCTTGGTTCCTCATAGACAAACACTTGCTTTCAAGTGATAAGCTTTTTCTGAACATTTTGATATTTGTACAGCACACTGATGGATATTCAGAAGACAAAATGACCTGAAGACCTGCTCCATTCCCTGGAACAGCCAGAAATCCCATGAAAACAATGGTGAATACATAAAATAAGTATAAACAATTAGCCTATGAGTGCTTTCATAAACAAAAGGAGCAATTAATTCTGGTGGGGAAAGTGGAAAACATTTTCCAAATATCGCCACTGACATTGACTTTCAGAGGTGATGTAAAAATGAATCAAAGAAAGTAAGAAAAGGATATGGCCAACTGATGATGCCTCGTAAGCAAAAT
This sequence comes from Aplodontia rufa, assembly GCA_004027875.1. Lineage (NCBI taxonomy): Eukaryota > Metazoa > Chordata > Mammalia > Rodentia > Aplodontiidae > Aplodontia > Aplodontia rufa. The sequence goes on along the minus strand of PVKS010004459.1, from coordinate 58,018 downwards.
AGAGGGAAATTAGAAGAAATAGCTCAAATGTACTGAGCATTTACAAAGTGCTAAAAATTTATATGAATTCACTTTCTAAAATCTTTATTATGATAGTATGAGGTGGGCCCTATTTTCTCCACTTTACAAATGGAATGCTCAAAGCACAGAGAGGGTAAGTAGTTTGTCCCAGTTACTAGAGCTAAGAAAGATAAAATCTAAAATTGACCCCAGAAGTCTGGCTCTGCTGAGCAGTACTTTAAACCCTGTGTTGTAGGAGCAGGAAACAGTCTGATATGGCTAAAATGTAGAGGGAGATAAAGGAAGACAAGAAGAAAACAGGATGAAGCCAATTTAAGGGCCTTCAATGCTGTGCTGGGGAACAAAGACATTGGAGTACTGTTGAGTGTAAGAGGACTGTAATAGAAATGGTATGACAAGTGATGGCTATTGTCTTTCGCCAAGGAGGCATGGATACAGTAGAGGGTGGTGGGGACTGTGGCAACAGTGAGGGATCTTGTGCTTGGTAATGACAGAAGAGCACTAAATCATTCTTCCAGGAGAGAAATATATATATATGAATTCTCCATTGTCCAATTTTAAAATATTAACACCATTGACCAAACAAAAGATGCACACTGGTACCCAGATTGTACCTGGGAAACATGTGCTTTTAAAAATAGCTGATTCCTAGATTTTTTAATCTCATAAGCAAAATAAGCATATTAGCATTTCACAAAGATAAATCCAGTGGGGTTATAGAAAATCAAATTGACTGCAGAAGAGCCAATTAGATTATTGTAGTAGAGGAAAAATTTTTAAAAGCCTAGGTTAGCAACAGCAAGAGAGGACAGAGTTTCCAGGATGTAACTGATTATTAAATCTGGCTGGTTACAAGAAAGAAGGTATCAACGATAATCCAGGCTCTCTGGCTTTGGGGATTAGAAGGAAGGTAGTCTGTTGACGAGGCCAGGAAACACAAAAAGAAGAGCACACTTATGGAGGTAAAGAGCGAGTTCAATTTGGGAAGTATTAAATAGGGTTTAGCAAGCACTCAAAGGGCATCCTGCTCTTCACAGCATTCCTGTTATAAAGAACAGACGTCCCTTTGATTAAGTCACATTGGATCCGCCAATCAAACTCCCAGGAATTCAAGAATTACAAAAACTTTATTCTTGTGAGTTTTGAGCATGAAATTAATTACACATAAAAGTTAGTGACACAGAATTACAAAAAATTGTTTTAAAGAACTTTTTCACTGTAATTTTCTTTATTGTTTTCAGTCTTTTTTCTCCACCATTATGAGCAACAAATTTACCAAGAGGAATGTTGTAGGATATGAATGAATTTATTTTGAAAACTCAACTTTGAAACTTTAGTCTTAGTTTAGGATTTACTTTTCTTATGGCTATGAAATCAATTTTCTTGGAATTTCTATTATTCAATGATCACAATGTATATTTAGTCAGCCACTACCAGTGATCATAAAGATTTTGCTCAGTTAACATATTGAAAAGGATATTGTAATCAGATATAACAATAGATACATGGATAAGAATTAGAGACTGAAGTTAAATAATTTGTAGTTCTTCCTGGTTTCTGTGGACTTAGATTTCATTAATCCCTTGATGTATGTGAATGTGCGTGTGTGCATGTGTGTATGTGTGTGAGTGTGTGTGTGTGTGTGTGTGTGTGTGTGTGTGTAAAGACACTACCTTTATTTATCCCACAGACATTTCTATTTATTCTGTGTGAAAGATAATATGCTAACTGGTGCAGAGAAACTGAAGAAAATGACAGTTTCTGGCTCTAATCAACTTGCAATCTGATGACAGATATGAAAATAATTTTAATATGAAGCAAAATCTGCCAACAGAGAAGCAGGATTTGATAAATGCTGTTAGAGGACTAGGAGGATTACAAAATGGATGAGTGACCAAGGACCATCTTGTTGACAAAGCACTGTCTCCTCTTACATTTCAATCACGATGAGATATTCCCTGTTGACTTAACCAACATAAACCCCTAAGACTTCCCTGAATATCCAGTTTTACATGTGAGCATGGTGTCTTCTAAAGAAGTGGCTCCAGCTTCTGATGAATAAAACGAGAAGACATTCTAATTTCAATTTCTAAACAACATCAAGCACTCCTATGGAAGAGCATTGCCACTCTGGAAGTATGCTGTGGACCTACACATATATTTTTCTCAGATATTTTATTTCAAGAGCTGATGGCTCTTAAAGTTTGCTCTTTAGGCCTGCTCTTTGGTTCCCAATGATTGGAACATGGGAGTCTAACATGCTCATAGAATGTTAATTGGTCATCTTTTCTTACACTTCAGAGTGCACAGTAGATGACTACAGCCCAATTAACATCCACTCAGGACCACGTCAGCCTCTTTTATAGCCATATCATTTATAGAACTCAGTGTGGAACAGGCTGCTCCAGGAGCCCACATTTTGTGACTTTTGACTTTTGACTGAGTCCATATAGATATAAACCAGGAAAAGAATATCAGGAAGATGCTTGGTAGCAGCAGGAGGGCAAGATCCTGAAACTGTCTTGCCCCCTGATATGTGTAGGATGCTCACACTTTTACTGTCTAGACATGTTCTAGACAAGAATACAGCAGTCATGTAGGTAACTGTCCCAAAGTCACCCAACAGGTGGATAAAGGAATTCAGTTCAAACTTGGTAGATTTAAAAATGAAGCCTAGTGGTCATTATGGTTTGGATATGCTATGTTCCCCAATAGCTCTTGTGTTAATGAAGAAATATTCAGAGGTGAAATGATTAAATGACGAGAGCTGTAACCTAATCAATCCAAAGTAGCATGAATGGACTGACTGGGTGTAACAAGGCAAGTGAGGTGTGGCTGTGGGTCATTTTGGGTGTGTGCTAGAAGACTTCATCTTCCCTACGACCCTTCCTTATCTGAGATGCTTCCTGGTGACCATGTCCTGAGCAATGTTCTTCCACCATGCCCTTAGACCATGAATATTCTGGGCTCACCTTGGGCCCAGAATAATGGAGTCAGCCCACTATGGACTAAATATCCGAAACAGTGAAACAAAACACACTTTCCCTCCTCTATGTTGTTCTTATTAGATATTTTGGTCACAGTGAAAAAAAGAGGACTAACACATGATGTTTTCTGATTCTTGTTCTTCCAATCTTTTATTAAATTCACAGATATAAACCTACTCTGTCCTCATAAATCCAAACAAGTGAAGCCACTTCGACACAGCAGGTAAGAAACTATATGGACTCACTCCAGTGCAATTGGCAAAGCCAGTTTTAAAGCAACCATTTAAAATTCTGAAACAGATTGACAGCAAGGGCCCCTCTGAAATTGAGGACAATGTCCTCAGAGTGCAAACTGAAGGAGAGTGCACCCCTGGCCTGGAAGATGCCAAAAAGCTAGCACTAACAGCTTTCGATGGGCACAGCCTGGTGAAATCTACATATGAGTGTCACGTGGCTTTTGTCTCTATAAACTGTAGCTGCTTCAGGGAGGCACATAGAGAGGCAATCTAGCTGCTTCTCCCCAGTTTGATCACTCTGGGATATTATCTATAAATGTTATTTAGCAAAGAAAGAACACAGTGCAGAAAGCAAAATACTAGTAATAAGATTTACTTTCTCTTTCCTAAACAGCCAATAGCTAATTTGTGACCCTTGAAAGATACAAGAAATTTCTGTGGGTCATTTTTCTCACTTGTAAGTCTGAGTTGATAGAACTCTAACCACCTCAAGCCTTGATCTTTTATTTATTTTTAAAAGCAAATTAGCCTTATCAATTACCAAGGAATGCATGCTGGTAAAACACAAAAATGTCTTAAAAGGAAAATGAGGTTATCCCCCCATATATGCTCCTTATTGGGGCTGATTTAAGGGACAGTTCAAGATTTCTTAGAAGTATGGATCAAAAGATCAACTACACGCAATTACCATTTGTAAAAGTGGCTTTATATTTATATAAGTAGTGCTCAGGAGTACCAGTTAAAAGGAACAAATAGCAACACAAGAGGTCACTTTGAGATTTGGAAGGTAAAATAAATAAAGTGATCATACAGTAAATTTTAGTATTCATAAGACCTTTTTATTGATTTTTTTGTGGAACTATGAAAAATAAATAAGCAAGCAGATATTGAACCACACTGATCGTCATTTGAAACCTTTTTGTACTTGCCAATAAAAGATAAGAAGAAAAAGGAAACTGAAAAAGAAGAAGAGGAGGAGGCGTAGTTGAAAAGGAGCCCATTGCATATTATATATAATAGTTCATAGATTTCTTAATAGTTCAAGTTAACAACAATGTCTTTAGGTATGACACAAATGATGACAGAAAAGGAGAGCATCCATGAACATCCTAAATTTGATGTTCTTCAGGCACCCACCCAGAAAACCACATAATTTTACCTGAGAAGCCAGAAGACAATGAATCGCATTATATATGCAGAAGTCTTTGGTTTGCTGGAACCATATTTACTTTCCTAAAATAAATGCAACTTCTCCAGTGAAAAATTTCCCAATTGAAATATATGAACTTCTAGCTGCCTTCACTAATCAGAAACTCTGGGGTAAATACTGAGTCCATTAGCACACGGCAGCTTATACTGGTGAAAAGATTTACTGTTACGGAGTAGGGGTTTGGGGTCATAGAAGCAAGCTGAATATTAGACCTGCCTTTTACTGCTTGTGTGAACTTTGGCATACTGCACCTTAAATTAGGCAGCCTTTTCTGGAAAACTCGAATTTGTGCTTCATCAAATGAAAGGCTAATAGTAACAGCATCAGAAAATTCTGCCAGGTAAATCTCTTAGCAGAGGAGCTGGCATTTAGTGAGATCCCCATAAATATTTGTGAGCTATCAATAAACAGTAAGCACTCAATAATATTAACTGCCATGGCTATTGTACCATTGGCAATCTTTATATTTAAAAGGGAAATATTCATGAAAATTCTTCAAACTATATCATTCCAAGTCCCAGAACCAATGGAAACAGAAACTTCTTCCTGGGTCATTAGAAGGAGAAAGCATCGAAAAAGTCACTTTAGATGGGAATGAAGGTGATATTTTTAAAAGGATAACTTTGCATTGTAATGGTGAACATAGAACAGTAAGGAAAGCAAATGAAACACCCAGTTATTGATGATCAAGAGGCATACATAGAAGGGAGAAGAAGAGGACAGAAGGAGAACGCATACATTGGGACATCAATTTGGGGAAGGTTACAGTAAGAAGGGAATAATGGAGAAAACAAAATTATGACTAAATAAATAAAATGAGAGGAATCTTCTCCTGAAGTCCAAAATAAGTGAAACTAAGTTGCTTTTTAGAAAAGAAAATATTAGGAATATATGTTGTGCTTCCATGAACATGAGGGATTTATGGATGATGAGGAGTCATGGAAAGAAGAAAAATGTTCTGAGCCAAATTTTGCAGGATAAGCAGGATAAGCATATGCACAGCACAGCTAGAAAGAAGATGACAAATTTGATAACTAAAGCACAAGCATCAGAGTTATGGTCTTTGAAATTCAAAATAAATAAACTTTTTGTTTTGAGTCCAGAAATGGGGAAATAGCTGTACCAAGAGTGCTTGTGTCTGGAACCATCACCTTTGCTGGACCAAGCACGGAGGCATTTGAGACATGAATGCACCCTGAGTCAGATGAATAGCAGTGAAGATATAGCATATGCTGCAAATGACCCCTGTCAATGGCAACAAGAAATATAAATGTATAGGTTACTCAAGGATGTGTCCCTTTTTCTTAAAGAAGAAAAATGATCACATTTGGAAAGAATATGAGATTCATTTAGGGGGAAAATGGACGGAACTAAAAATAACTAAATCTGAACAAAGAATACAAGTACATAGAATCAGTGTGAAATGGATAAGGGATTTATATCATTTCTAAGTATATATACATAGAAAGACTGAAAATAGACTAATAAAGGGAGTCACAGGTTGATGAGGGTTTAGGCTTGAGAAAGAAAACTTTCCTTTTCAAATCATTAATATCTTCACTAAAGGTTGGATGGATTGAAAATGTATTGGGAAGGTGAACTCATTCCTACAGAAAAGAAAGTTGTTCAAATTTCAGAGGAAATAGAAAGGTGAGAAGAACTTCACTCCTGGGTCAAGACTTCGGATTTCAGAAGAATGTTAAAGAGAGTTCTGGGGAAATTCAGAGTTAGTAATAACCAAGGCATTTCCAGTATTGAATTCATAAAATAAGAACAGTGAGTAAAACAGAGGGGGGAATGTAGAGCACAAATTACAAATCAGAGAAAGAAAAGTTTAAGGAAAAATTTAATTCACATTACCAATACCTGACTGTGTTCATGAATAGAATGGGAGTGGCGGGTTCAGAGATTAAGATAGAAAAAGGAAACAGAAAAGCAAATTGGATAATTAAATAGTGGTTTCAACTCTTAGGGAAAGTTTTTAAAGAAATTACATGGATGCAGACCAGGAAAGATGTCAAAGATGAAGAGCTCGTGTTTGAAGGTGAGACCTCAGTCCACAACCTAGAGACTGCGTCCTGGGTGAGCTGACAGTGTCCCCAGTCCACATTGTTCTGATCTTGCATCCTAGCTCACTCAAAAGATTATGGCAGTAAAAATGAAATAGCTAACTCAATTAGAGAATACCCCTTAAGATTTTTTAAAATAATTCTCAGGAAAAAAGGTATCAAAAACTGTTAATGGCAAACATTGCTATGCTGATTAAAATGGTTTTGCTGGAAAAGATGGCAGTCAAACAAAGTTCATGAGGCTGTCCTTGCAGCCCTGGGGCAGAAGGTGTTTAGAGGATTATATTCTGGTTTTAATGACAAGTAAGAGCATACTAAGGCTATTTTACACACGTGAGGTCAAGAAAATCTTGTAGGAAGATCAAGTGTCAGATAAGTGGAGAACATCTATGAATACTTTCTTTACCAGGTCTACCGACCATTGCCCAGAAAAAGGGAAAATAACTTAAATTTATAAGGGACTATGACGTAGCTGTGAAAGCTTCAGAATTTTTCCAAAGAGAAAATATGTCTGATTTGAAAGAAAATAACTGCAAAAATGAAAAAAAAAATCAACAGTAAAACAGAGACAATGATAAGGTAGATGGACCTCTTTATATATTATGCCTCTAAAATCATTCTGGAAATATTGAAAGCAAAGGATATGAGAAATTTTAAAATATGTGACAAGTATATAACAAAATATGGGGAAAGGTGCAATATAGTAAAAAGGAAAGGAAAGAAAGTTATGTAAGACTGTGCAGGGTGACAGATGACGTTTATGTCTCATTTATGTTATACAATGGAGTTATAGAACACATTATCATCTGCATTTGACAAATTAGAAAGTCAAGAATTAGGTAAGGGAAGTAACTTGTCCAAGGTCACATAGAAAGCAAGTAGTGCTGGGATTCAATTCACTGTCTGTCTTACTCCTGAGCTTTTACCTACACATCATTGCCTTTCAAAACAAAGACATAAAAGTGAGAAATAAAGGGAAATACAATTATATTGAAGCTGTATAGTTGAAGGATGGGTGTATTGTCCATAGAGCATAAGACTGCAACAAATTTTTTAAAAAGGAAAAGAAAGCAATGTTGGCATGATTTCTACTCTCTTGTCAGTTCAAAGAGAATACAGTATTGTGCAGAGGCGTGCCTCCCCACGTGAACACTTGGGAGCTGAGCCGCGTGTTAAACACCCGTGCTCACAGCACGGAACTGTGATTTTCAGAAAGAGTTCATGCTAGGGAAATATCCCTCTCCAAATAATACGTAATCAAAGTGGATTAAGTGTTACTTGACTTCCCTTTTGTTGCTATTCAAATATATCATTGCCACTCTGCATAATTAAACTAGCAGCTATCACTAAAGTGTGCCACTAGGAAGCTTAGGTAAGAATGACTCACTGTCACCACTCCAAGATCATGGTATACCTGGAGTGTTTTCCTCCTTGACAAAGCCTGGGAGGTCACATTCGAGGATCCCCACTGGTGCACGATACTTCTCCTGTTTTTCTTGATGAAACAGTGCCTGCACCCTGGCTGTTAAGAGACACTGTTTTTAAGTTCCAGATTGCATATAGTAGAAGATTAATAAAATAAAAATTAAAATAGAATAAATTTTAAAATGCATTTTATTTTTAAAAATTTTAAAACATGCCAACTATTTTTAAAAATTTAAAAATAAAATGCATTGGAGTTCTTCATTAGTGAAATGTTTATGCATCTAAACAGATGAAAATATGCAACGAATATCTGAATGGTTATGCAAAGTAATATTATCGGTAATTTTTTTCTTTATGTGTTTTCTGGTTTTTCTATAGTTAAAAATGCACATTTTTAAGAACTCTAACAAATGGATTCAAAAGAAGGACCTATTTCAGTTCACCATTAGAGATAAATATTAGACTACTGATCATACTGACTGACATATTGTGTAAATGATTTTTCATAATATAGAATTTTCTGTGCTAAATTAACCCAAAATTTATGGAAACTTAAACATTGGTTTATATCCCAAGCAACAACTCCTGTCAGCTAATTAAAAACCTAACCATATGAACAATTTTATAAGATTTTTGAAGTAGTATTTCAAATAATAATAATAATAGTCTTAAATCATTAATGAGATTATTAAGCACTGAACACTTTTTTAGTGCTTTCTATCCCTTAACTCACTTGAATTTTTATGTGAGGTAAATGATCTAAGTGTCATGATTTTTATCAGAGAAGTGGCTGAGGCAATGCCAAAATGGTCTTAATAACATCCACATAAATAAAAACCATGTAAATTAACAATATGTTTGCAAGACCAATACCTGGTGGTCTCATGGAAATAAATCAGGCAGGATTCTTATTTTTTTTAAGAGAGAGGGACAGTGAGAGAGAGAGGAAGAGAGAATCAATTTTATTTAGTTTTTTATGTGGTTTCTTGCTCCAAAACTTCATTGGTTACGTGGTGCTGGGATTCAAACCTACAACCTTGTGCATGCCAGGCAAGTGACTTAACCACTGAGCCACCACTCCAGCCCCCAGGATTAATTTTTTCCAAGCCTTTTTTTTTTCATTCATTACTCACAATCAAGGACAATCTTGTAAATGATTATTTCATTGTGTATCTAAAGAAAATTAGAAAATATTTCTTCTTTCGTTATAGAGATTAAATAGTTCAGAGAGCTCATTACTCTGAGCCACCATTCTTCTAAATAATATGCATTGACCACCTTCACTAGAATACTCTGGAGTTCAGAGAATAATCCCAGGGATGTGACTAAAGAGTGTGTATTTTCCAAAACCTTCCCAGAGATTTCTGCATTTTTAAAATTGGAAAATTAGATATTAAAAAAATAACAAAAACATGGATTCCTGATCTTTATTTTCTAGTGTGACTCAGTTGCTTTTTTATGAGCCATGGGGCTGGAGTAGTGGCAGCTGTTGCAGCACCTGCCTCATATGGGCAAGGACGCTGGTTCATACCTAGCACCACGTATACAATGAAAGCCAAAATGAAAATAAAAATTGATTATCTCTTTCTCTTTCTCTCTCACTGTCTCTCTCCCTCTTTAAAAAAAATGAGATGCTCAATGGCAGTTTATTTACTTAAATAATTGCCCCCTATGTTCTTAGTATTCATCTCTGAATGCTAAGGCCTCAATATTTTTCTCTACTTTTCTCCCACTTCTCCTCTTCTGTGTCATTACAAAGGCTGCAAGGAAGTTCCTCTGGCAACTTGAGAATAACATGTCTATATTAAGGTTTATTTTAAACTCTCAAATCTGATATTGCGATCATTGATTCAGCAGTAGGATCAAATATTCCGATTTTTGTACTTTCAAAGAATATGGTGATCCAAATGGATATAATTGGGTAAGAAAAAGAGACCAAATCCCATCCTTCATGGAAACAATCATCTTTTGGGAGAGGTTAAAAAAAAAATAGAAAAGTGAGTAAATATAATAAAAAGAGGTAGTATTGTGCCAAGAGCACAGTTACAGAATCACAGAATATGGCATGGGCAGCTGGATCAGATAGCAAAGTCCTTCCAGAGGAATGGGCATTTTAGCCCACACTCAGTGAAGTGGAAGAACAGCCATCTACAAATCTGGGAAAGAGTGCTTCAGAAAGAGGAAACAGGAAGTGCAATGGCCCAAAACAGGAAGTGCAAAGGCTTTCAGCAGGAAAGGGTGTGGTTCACTCACAGGAATCAGGAAGGTCAGCCTGGATAGAACAGGGTGAAGAGGAGATAAATTAGGTAGCAGCAAGAAATATGTAGAAATGCACTCAATTGTGACACTGTACCACACAGTGCTAGAATTTTCTTCTGAATGTGGTGGAGCCCATTGCTGTGTTCTGAGCAATGGTGAGAACTTACCTGATTTCCATTTTATAATATCATGCTCCCTGTTATTTAGGGAATTGATTGGAACAAGGCAAATCTGTCAGTCTCTATCTCAGGCTAGGTCAAAGGAGACTGGGACTTAGTTTGGGTGTTAACATACTAAACGTCAAGACATGTTCAGATTCTGTGTGTACATGTTTTCATTATAAAGATAGAAACCAGAGGACTTGGTTATAGATGAGATAAGTAAGTGGGAGATGAAGAGGAGTTATAGATTCCTATAAAGATTACAACCCATGTATTAGATGATGAAGTTACACACTGAGAGATGATGGAAGTAAGGTTGCTGGAAGACTCAGGAGTTCTGATTTAGATATGCTGAGCTTGGGTTGCCATGTAAACATTCAAAGAGGCTGCTGACAACGTGTTTCTGAAATCAGGGAGAGATTGCAGTAAAGAGGCAGGGGGGGTGATGTGTCAGTGGAATTATGGAATGCAAGCTCATGACTCTGGAGATCACCTAGGTGTGAGTACATAGAGAAAAGAAGGACACATGAGACTTGGTTCCCAGCAAAGAACTTTGCTTGAATTTGCTGTTCTATGTCAAAAGCCTTTTTTTTTTTCCTTTTTAAAAACATCCTGGAAGTGACAGACAGCTCTGACCTGACAGTAGGACCACCATGATTTGCAGAATAAAGTGCATATGGTATTGTAAAATAATTAGAATATTAATGTTACCTGAGAATTTCATATCACCTCCTTGAAAAGGCAATTATTTTCCCTCTTTATCAATAAAAATTGAGGTGTGAATATATTAACATCCTACAGTATAAGATTCATTTTCAGCAGTCAGCTTCAGTTAATCCTAAGAAGCTGGCAGATTCACTTATAAAAACGGGTGGTACAATTGGGAAGAAAAACTGCCCTTTTGAGTAAGTGCTTTATAAAGGCAATTAAAGCAGAAAGATGTGTTTATGGGCTTTCACCCTTCAAAATGGCTATAGATCAAATTTATTAAAAATGTAATTTGGAAGAGAAGCTGGCAATACAGTAATAAAAATAAAAATGAAACTAATTCATCTTAGAAGTATGTGGTGCTTTTAGCACTAACCAACCTAAAGACTTTGTTATCCAAATATAAGTAGAAATTGAAAACTGATTTTCAATTCCAAAGCATTTTGATTTAGAATGTGACTGATGTTTATATGACCACATAATAGGTTATTCTAACAGTTCAATGTAGAAGATGCAGATATAATTTATATACTTCTGAAAACTTCTGAATAATCTTTAGAAGCAATTTTTTTAAATCCACACAACATAGTTAGAATCTGAAAAGATAGACAAACATGCTATTAAAATTTATAAGGGTCCCAGTGATTAAAAGATACAATTTTTTTACACAGTTAAATAAACACACTTTTCACTGTTTCGAAATGATACTTACAGAACTGCTTTTAAAACAAAACATAGGAATACCCCTTATGGTCTATCAGGACACTGGAAATATTAGATAACATGAAAACTTAAATAATAATATTTTTAATATTTATTCTTAATATTTCTCCTAATATTTAGAGGAAAGAAATCTATTTTAAGAAAATAAAGTGTAAAACTTGGTTTTAGTTCAGAAACATTATCCCAATGGAGTGTTTTATACACCAGAGTATATTTTTTTCTGATGGCATTGTGATTCACTAACATGAGTTTGGATACTTTGGATAAAATCCTTCTCCAGGAAGGAATTGAAATTTTCCAAACAACAGTCAGTTTCACTGTGTTCAAATAGAGAACATCTACAGTGTTTGTGGGTAGAGGAAGAGTATCCTGTATGGAATAGGAAAGGCGATGAGATAGACAGTGTGAGGTCCTCCCTGTGGGATCAGTAGGACAGCCAGTCTGGAGTGGAAGGACAATCCAAATTCCCAGGACAGCTTTGCACAAGGCCCTCCCTGAATTTGCTTTGGCTTTGACTTTCCAGGGTCTGACACTATTCAAAAATGTAAATCCCCTCATTTCCTTTCCTGTCTCCTCCCAACATTCCTAACAGATTACACTTTACTTTCTGAGCTAAAGAGTAGATCCTCATCTTCAATTTCACACACAAACACACACACACACACACACAAATTATAATGAAAAGCACACAGAGCAAATAATGATTTTAAAGACTTCTTATTAACATTATCATATTAACATACCTATAAGGAGTTCTCTAAATAAGAAAAGGAAAGCATTTGTTTTAGCAGAAATTCAGCATGTGCTCACCTCTCAAAATCAGTAACATAGTTATCTTCATAATCAATAAGTGGCAGTTAAATGTCTATGTGACATGATTATCCTGACACCCCCCTGAATTATCTAGTAAGAAATTAAAAAAAACAATTTTATTAATTGTAGTTGTAAATATCATCTACTTACTTAAAGTGTTAGATAGTATAATTCATTAATAATAATAATTAAGAAAAAATAGCAACTCAATATTTTGTTTTGGATTAATTTAGTATTAGTCCAAACAATTTATAAATTAGATACTGTATTTTTTTTACTTTGTTTATAATTAAACAAGCTCACACACACACACACACACACACACGTCATGCATGCATTACTAGAATTTTCCCTTTTTCTGTAAAGTCATTATGGCATGCAACAGATCATAATGGCCCTGCATGCATAACTATGTGCTATTCTGCCATAAGAATTAGAGGAAGGACATTAGAGGAAGGACATTTTAAAAGCAGTAAGTACCACCCACGTCACCACTCAGCTTCATATTTTTAGCTATAAAAAATATAAAATAAAATCAGAAGGTTTTTATGGGATGGAATGATTTTCCATCTCTGGGAAAAGGATAGGAATAACTGATCTGCTATGTGAATATATTTCACCAATGTCTATATTGAATCTGACAGATACCTACTGCAAAACTGTATCCTTTTAGAAATGTAGTAAATTTAAAAGTTTTTATTAGACTCTGTGAGCCAGACACATGGTAGCTGGAAAAATAACATGTTCAAAAGAGTTTATTTAAATTTCAGTGTCTGCAAACCACACCTTTTCCTACAGGAAGCAGATATGTCAATGTGAAGAAGAGCTGGGTTCATATGACAATGAGATAGAGTCTTCTGACCATGCGTATATCATTTCAACATGAAATGTAAATTAAGAATATTGATCAGTACAGATTTTTTCCTCCATACTAATATAAACATGCCCGTATACATTTGAGATTAAATAACAGTTGCATTTTTAAGTTAATGTTCTCTGTCTCTTCTCTGCCTGTGAATATGTAGAAATAGATGTATATATTATAGATATATCATATATGCAGATACAGATGGATATAATGTAGATCCATCTATTCATCCACTCTATATGTATATAGGGAAGAGAGAGATATCAGTGTTGGCATTTTTTTTCTGTAAAGGACTATATAGCAATATTTAACATTTTATTGGCCATATGGTCTCTGTCATAACTACTCAAAGTTATTTGTGATGTGCCCAGAAGTCATAAACAATATGCAAATGAACTAGCACAATTATGTTTCAATAAAGCATTAATTTATGAACACTGAAAATTTAATTCCATGTAATACTTGTATCATTAAACATACTTATTTTTTCCAATAATTTAAAAGTGTAAAAACTATTTATAATTTTGAGCTCCACAGAAAAAGAAGTTTCAGAGTATATTTGGATATGGGTCCAGTTTTGTGATCTTTAATCTATAATAATATCCAATAGTTATTTTTCATCTCAAAGAATACCACATTTGATTTTCTAAGTATTGTCTTATTCTGATCTGCCACCCTTTCTAGAGTGATCATAAATTCCATAGAAGAAAATGAAATGGTTCAGAAACAGAGGACTTTTTAAAAAGAAAGTGCAATTTTATGGCATAAATTGGAACATAGCCAACATAGAAAACCTCACACCTCTGCTTTAAAAGAAAGTGCAAAACAAGAGTATGTCTCGAATAAATGCTTAGTTATAGGATAAGTTAAGATGTATAATTAGTCAAAATAAGATACCAATATTTTTACAGCATTGCAAACACAACACAATGCTAATTTTCACATTGTATCTTCTGTGCAAACAAATTGGCTTTATCTTTAAAAATAAGTGGTGATTTCCTCACAAAATCTGCCTTTGATGGTAAATAAGAATTCTACTTAAAATTCAATTTTTCATATGTGACAAATTTCAGAAATATGAACAGAAGAAAATTGTATCACTCTCCATTAAATGAATAATTTTACATATGAAATTTCTTGAACAAATGTGAGAAAATCTGAATGCCTAACTCTGCAACTTTTGCAAAAGACTGAATGGATAAATAACCAAAAGTTTCTCTGAAGATTTTTTTTGGCATCATGGTTGCTGACAATGTGTGGGTAATGGAAGTATTTCTTTCTAACTCATTTACAATTCCTAATCAGAAAGTTGGACTGGTCAAGCAGTTATTTCGGGAAAGTGTGATAAATTTTGCCTCTTATTAAGCTTAATAGTCATAATATTTGCAATCTTTCTTTGTTTTGTTTGGAGTTTCAGCATTTCTTTTAAATACTTAGCCAAGAACTCAGCATTGGCACCTACATTGAAGTGGTTTCTCTCATTTCTATCTTTGTTAGGAGCTGCAATGTGTCAATTAAATGTAAAAACTCTAGAAACTATTTGTCCTTCTACAAAAGTGGATGTATCAGTTGTTTTTTAGCAACTACATTACAGAAGTTTCTGCTCCCCACAAAGAAGAAAAAAATAAATCACTCATACACACAAAGGATAAGGAGCACTCTTTCTTCTTCCCTCTGTTCTTCAGCTACTTAAACAAACAAAAGCTTTGCGATGATGAAGTTACAATTTAAAAAAAAATCTATACAGGAACAGAATGTGGGATTCAACTCAAAAACTATGGTGAAGCATTGTTCATAGCTTCTGCTTTAAAAAGGAACAGATTGTGGACTTAAAGCAACCATTAAAAAGTGTTATCTTCTTCTTTGAACTCATGGTATAAATACATCCTTACAAGAGAAGAAAATGGAGATAACTGAAGATAAGCTTTCTTTTTCCTGAGCATCTTTGAATCCCCATTCATGCTAATAAGCTCTAAGATCAATTAACTGTTATTTCTACTCAAAACAGAAATGATATTGTACAACTTATGAAAATAAATATGAAAAATATAAATATTGTTATAGTTTGGATATGGGGTGTTCCCCATAATGCTCAGGGCAGAGACATTCAGAAGTGAAATGATCAGATTGTGAAAACTTTAAGCTACTCGTGTATAAAGCCACTTAGTCGCTAATTTGAACGGACTACCAGGCAATAACTTTAGGCAGCAGAGTGTGGCTGGTGGAAGTACGTCACTGGGCACATGGATTTGGACTACATGTTGTCCTTAACTCTTCTGTCCCCCTATCTCTGCTTCCTGGCTACCAGGGGTTGACCAGCCTTTCTCCACCTTGCCCTTCTGCCATGATGCTCTGCCTCATCTTAAACCTAGAGCAATGAAATCAACCAACCGTGAAATGAACAGCTGAAATGCTGAACCCAAAATATACTTATCCTCCTCTTAATTGTTCTGTTGGGTATTTTGTTCACAAAATGGAAAGAAAGCTGACGGAAAAGAATTTGAATGAGATAAAGTAACATGACCAAGAGATGTTGTATAATGTTAAAATGGAAGATGTTAAGTAACTAATATCAATTTTGTCTGTCATGGGCTAGGTTTAAATTTGTCAATAAGATCAACAATTTCATGGTGATTTCCTGCTTTCCTGATGAGCCAAGACTTCCTCACTCCATCCTGATTTTCATAGGATTTCTTGGCTAATGCACTGTTCTGCCTGCTCCTGACATTCGTAACAGTCTCCAATAACACCTCTAAACTGATTGTAATTAGTCATAAAAAAATAGCCTTAGACAAAGCTCTGGCCACAGAATTTGATTACAGCATCACAGAAATGTAAAGAGGAAGTTGTGGTATAAGGGCTATTTATCATGCTCCCACAAATCTCCTTAACCCTATCCAGCAGAGTCCAAGATGTATTACTTCCCAGCAAGTCCACAGGTCACTTCAGAGGAAGCAATCCCAACTTGACCCAGGGAGCACAATCAAACCCTCTTGATAAATATTCCATAGTATGATACACAAGAAAGTTCATAATATTTATAACAATAACGATAAGAATTCATTCCACAAATACTTGTTAAGCTGCTGTATGTATTTAATCACAAGACTATAGTTATAACTGCATTATAACTGATGAAAATCTACAAGCATTATATGAATTCTGCTTCTTCTTATTGGCTATTTGCCATAACCAGGTGCCTTCCAGGACATTTGACCATGGGCTTATCATTATCACTCTAAAAGCATCCATGAACTGTATAAGAGGAAATGATGATAGCATTATTTTTGATGTTGGTGGAAGCACTGTTGAATTTGCAGGATGCCTGCTCCACATAAGGACTTTTACCATGATCACAGTAGAAATTACTATCTGAGGGACTCAGGGCATTCCTGACTGAATGAATATTATCAGCAGAAGGAACCAAAGCTGTGAGGAGCTTGTCACACCAGTGCCCGTAGGAGGGCTGGAACCAGAAAGCCTGGGAGTTGCCCTCCGCTGGTGTCTGACTGGGTGCTGGTGTGGAGTTCCTCAGCTGCCGTGCCCCTCAGTTGGCATGACTCAGAGCACGCAGGATGCTGTAGAACCTGTCAAGAGGAATCAGCAACCTCCTATCGCAAACCTGCTTGGTAACCCACTTTCTCTTGACTTTCCCTGGCCTTCCTGTGTCTGTTCTGCTTTAGGGAACCACATTCCAAATACAGAACTTGTACTCTAATCCTTGTGTCTAGATCTGCTTTACTCCTCAGGGAACCCAAAATAAAATAGCAGACTTCTTATAATATCTTCTGAGACATTTTATCTCCCAATCAAACCTATCTGTTTTTATCCACCTAAAAAACTTGTTTAAAGTGAAGAAAAAAGATTGAAATGAATTTTTTTCCTCTAAGGAAATGAAGGATGAGCCGGTTTCCTTATATCAAGTATGCACACATCAGGGATAAGCGAAGCTAAGGAAGCCAGAGTGAGTTCTGATAAAGCTCTGATGGAGTGCCTGGGTCCAGTCAACCACCTCGCTACCAGGCAATGCTTTCCTACTTGTAGTAGAGAAAAGGTCTTCACAGATCTTTGCCCAAACATCTAATGGCCATTTTTGAAAGTCTGATGAATAGAGTAGCGTGGAACTAGGACTCATCAAAAGTTCATAAAGGCGCACCAGCCCATCACTTGGCCTAGACGCATGAATTTCTAAAAGTGCATCAAAGACACTAAACTCAAAGTAGAAGTTCAGGTGTCCTCAGTAGGAAAGAGTGATACAGGATTCCTGAGAAAATGAATGACTTCACTAAGGAGTGGGTTTCATCATCAGAGGGGAGGGAAATGCAGTGCTTGTGAGAAGGAGGAACCAAGAGGGTTTGCCAGTCAGAGGGAAGAACACAAGCCAAGGAATGAAAGGACTAAGTGCATTCAGGAAGCAACAAGTCATTAGGACTCAAGTAAGTGTGGAATGGAACATTCAGCAAGAAGCAAGAGTGGAGAGATTGACAGGAGCCGAAGGGAGGGATCTGAGTAACTGGGATTTTAACCTGCAGGCAACAGGGAGCCAATGGAGAAGACTGAGCAGAGAAACAAGAGCATAGTAGCATTATGGAGAAAGGTTTCTTCAAGACCAATGGAAAACTAACACATAAAAGTAAAGTAAGTGTTGCGATTGCCGTCCAACATGCCGCAAGGGTGAAGGCTGGGAGTGGAAAGACCTTCCGGCACTTTCATTCCCAACTCTTCAGACATGCTGGGTGCAGCCGCAGATATTACTCCGACTACTTGAAAGGCAGGTTGGAGGCTTGGGATAGGGATGAGAGGGAAAAAAGAGCCCTGGAAGAGGAGAAAGAATGAATTGCACTCTCCTCAGCTATGCTCTAGTGGCATCCATTTGTCTCAACAGTTCCTGTCCCTTGTCATTGTCATCTACTCAGCTCTCTGTACCACCCCACCTCCACCCTTAACCCAAAACATATTTTTAAAAATCTTCTGTCCTGCAAAGGAATGCCCATCTTTAGGGAAAATGAGGACATTTTTAAGGCAGAAATCCAACTGAATTTATAAAAGTGATGTTATCTTGACTAGAAGCTGTCAGGAGGTAGAGAGTATGTGTGTGTGTTTAATTATTAGTTGACACTTCAGTAAGTTGTCTATGAATCCACTTGTGGGCCCACACTCTCTACTACAACTGAGCCTGGGAGATAAAAGAAGGATTTTTAAATTCCCAAGCTCTGTATCTGTCACTAATAATTTTAAATAACATGCATGACATTAGAGTGTGTGTATGCTTTCAGTCTGGTTTTGCATCTGAAATGCTTCTGCCATAAACTGCCATAGTGATCTGCAATTATAGTACAGGAGATCCAGAACCAAACTATTTTCCTTTTTCAAATCATGAATTGCAATGCCTTCCTCACCTTGAATGTCACAGATGCCCATGATGACTTGCCTGAAATAATGTCATCAAAATGTGTGGATCTCACCAGAAAACACACAAAACAAATTTTAGCCTAGTGTGTTGCTTTGGGGTAAAACTATCAGGAAATAAAATAAGTTCTTTGGTGACTGTAAAAGAGAATATGGAAGAGATATTTACACCCAGCATCTATTTCCCCTTATCCTTTGTCATCTCACTTACTGCCAGTTTAATTGTCAACCTGTCTCTTGAGTTTCATACCTTTTCCAAATGTGTTTTCCCCTCTGCCTTATCTCTTCAAAGCCATCAGTCACACAGCAGATTTGTAATGAACTTGCTCTCTGCCAAGGCAAAAAAAAGTGACATCATTTTCAAAAAGGGGGAGATCAGCACTTTAATCTCAGTGAGATAGAAAAATAGAACAAAGGAAATGCCTGGCAGAACAAAAAGGGGAAAAAGACGGGGATGGAGCGTACGCTTTCTTTGCTTCTCTGTGCTTTGTACACTGCACTTTGGAAATTTGGAATTCATTTGTTTCCCATTCTCTTGTATCCTGCTGGCCATGCAAGATCTTTTCAGGAATAATTACTAAAAAGGGACCAGAACAGCCCTCTTTCTGGTTTTTTGCGTTGGATGAGATAGGGTGATCACAGAATGTTTCAAGGCTTAGTAAAGTTTGCCACGGATGCAGCATTTCAAAACATGGGAAGTGGCTAGCTCATGAGCCCAGCCAGGCAAGGATGACCTAGCTGTCTGCACATTAAAACTAAAGGTAGGAGAAGAGATGACTCTGGAAGGAAGAAAGAGCAGCCATATTTTTAAAAATCACTGAATATAACATCAGACTAAATTCTTGACATGTGAATCAAAGTTAATGCAGAAAGGAGCACAAAAAACTCAGAGACTGAGATATCAGAACAGCTGTTTACAATAACTTGGGATATGTTTTCAGAATTTTTATAAAATGCATAATCCTCCAAGACAATGAAGTTTAAAAGAAATGTGGGTTCTCTCCAGTTCCTCTAAGGCCATGTGTAGAAGATTATCAAGCGTACACCATTTGTCAGAGAAATCTGATAATTCACCCTTGATAAAAAGATAGCAAACTCTTTTTAAAGTGAAGCTGGTGTGGAATTACACATGTGTGTTGGAATGGAACCTCCCCGTCCCTAAGCTCAGGTGTGCCAAGAAGGTAACTTCATTTCTCCATTATTTCATTTCATTCTGGTATCTTTGCATTTTTTGTGGAAGGAATCAGACATAATTTTATCATGTTCATATATTAACACATCATAGTGAATCTCATCAACATGTATATCAACAAGTCACTACATTAAAAAAAAAAAACTATTAGTAAACATCAGAAAGACCAATACAGCAGAGGAAAGAGAGCAGGTTGGGGAGGGGCGCAGCAGGAGGGAAAATAGTGGGGAGTGAATTAGAATAAGTCATACAGCATGCTTTTATAAAAGTATCAATGTTTATCCTGTCGTCAAGCATATGTAGCAAACACAGGGGTGGAAGGAAAGGAGGGGAAGGGGAAATACTGGTAACTGAGTTAAAATAAGGTACACTCCAAACTTTTATAAGTACGACAATATATATCTTATATCTTATTGTTACATATATAAAAATATTGGGGTGGTAGAAGGGAGAGGATGGGAAAAAACTAGAAACTTAATTAGAACAAGTTAAACTCCATGTTTTTGTAATTATATCATTATATAATTTTATGTCATGTATAGCTAAGGATAGAACAATTAAAAAAACAGATTGGGGAAAAAAAGAAGAAAATAAATCACTCTAATGTGTTCACCAACCCCCCCACCCCACAAAAAACAAACAAACAAACAAAAAAACAACTCCTTAGCTTATGTTAGTTCTTGGTAAATTCAATTAATTGGATATTTTTCATTACTCCTACAGCTCTGTATTGATGTGTCCCACTCCATTTTGTGATTCCATAACAGAATGCCTGAGACCAGTTAACTCATGAGAAATTGGAATTTATCTGGCACTTGGTTCTGGAAGTTGGGAAGTCCAAGGTAGAGAAGTCTTAGCTGGCAAGGCCATCTTGCTGCCTCATGGGATGGTGGAGGGCATCACAGCAAGAAGGAAGGCAAGAGAGAGCATGAGAGGGTTGTGTCACTTTTATAACAATTCCACTCCTACAACAAGGACAGCAATAGATTCATGAGAACAAAGCCTTCTTACAGGTCCTGCCTCTTGGCACTATTGCATCGGGAATTAAGTTTCCAACACACGGACTTTGGGGAACACTTAAAAATACAGCCTGAACCAAATTCTATGAATTTTCCCCAGAATTCCATCCCTGGCCTTAGAGCCTCACCTATCTAATTTACCCTCTACTCAAGTGTGTACCACCCCACCTGGTTTCCAATCTGAACCCCTCTTTACCTGCTCCAGCAAGGCATTTAATTCCCTGTGAGCCACAAGTTTTCATTTCAGAAGTTTCCCTGAGTCTTTGGCATCATGACTGTGAAATAGCTCTCTTGACCATTTCTTAACCACTTTCAAGTCCATCAGCATGATGGGAAATCACAAGAGACTTCCAGACGTTGTTCTGTTCTGTGCTAGGGTAAATGGAAACTCAAGGCCATTGTAGCATTGTTCCATCTGCCTAGTGGAACAAGTCACATGTTCTATTCTACTTCTGTCACATAACTCAAGCAGGCAGGAGCATGGAGAAGTGGAGTCTAACTGGCTTTCACCTTCCACATTCCATTCAGGTAAGAAAAGCTCTAATCCACATGTGTTCTCTTAGCTCTAGCTCCTAACCAGCAGAACATGGGGAGGTTTGGGGCAGAGCTCAGGGCCTTTCTCAGACACCCCCACAATGACCTCACTGAAATCTCCTCCTGGATGGCTCTCCTCTTCTCTCCCAACCCATATAGATTTTGTCTTCTCTGTGATTGAAAAAACAGAGAGAAACTTTACCTTCAGTGTTACATTAAGCCAATATCATCCTGCTATGGCTTTCAATATTCAAAATGTCAAACTTTCCCACAAAAACAGAAGTTTTCTTCTTTAACAATTTTAACTATAGTAAGTTTTTGAAGTATATTTAAAAAATCAAAATGTTCAGTTCTAACCTTCTTTTAGTATTTATATATATATAAACACAGATATATAATGTATATATATATTATATGTATAATATATATACATGTATGTGTATGTATATACATACATACACATGTATCTCCTAAATTAAGGAGGAACAGAAAAAAATTTTAAAGGGTCATATATTAATATTTAAAAATATCATTTCTTTGCCTTATAAATTTTGTGTCCCAAAAATAATATGTGATTTTTGACTGATTATCTTGCCTTATTCCATGAAAGAGGGAATTTTGTACATGTATTTAATCCACTTCCTCAAAACAGTTAAATTCTACTTACAGCACAGTAATTATGTATTCAAAGTAGAGTCCTCTGTACAAAGTATTCTATACTGAGTCCTCTGAGACTCTGTAGATGAGTCACATGATTAAGCAAAGCCATGTAACCAGGAAAAGCCATCCATTGGCTAAACAGCCTCCTATGGACAGGTGTCAGGGAAGAAAAGGCTTTGTTCAGAAGGAGTCCAGCTGAAGCCCTCATAGCCTCTCAGAGATATGCACGGAGGCACTAAAATTAAACCGCCGTTAGTAGTAGGCACTTGAGTTAAAAGACCTTGTGGAACCTGGCCAAGTGGACTCAAGATGAGAACGTAGAACACATGGCCACAGCTGTTGTTGGGAGAAGGGAGTGGAAAGAGAGAAAGACAAAACGAGAAGAACCAAATGCTAGGAGGCACAAAAACCACAACTGCAAAATGGAAGTGAGAGACTCTCATTCCCCACCACTGCATTCACAGCAGTGTCTCCAAGCTCCCCTGGGCCCTTTTTTGTCTTATTTTTTCTCTGTAGAATCTACAGTAATTAACACACAATATATTATAGCTTTTAAAAGTTTTTTTACTGTTTACTTGTTTCCTTGAACACACATATACACTCAAACACAAGATTATAGAATCTATAAGAGAAGTGATTCTTAATGTGTTCTGTTTACTGGTGGGGTAGCTTCAGCCACTAGACCAGGTGTAGGAAGTCCCATAAATATTTGTTGAAGGAAAGAGAAGAAGGAAAGGAACAAGGAGAGTAGTGAAAGAGGAAGGAAAAGGGGGAAGATAAGAAGGATAGCTAGAGAGTGATGATAGATGCTCTCTCGTCAATTATCCCAACTCAGACCCACTTGGCTGCACGTCTGCTCACGGATTCCGTATTCCATGTCTTCCCATCTCTGGACTTCAGATACCTTGAATGTGTTCCTCTTCCCTGTAGTCAAATGAACCTTCACAGCAAGGTGTGATGAGTGATCCTAGTGGGTTTGAGAACCCTTGTATTTCAGGCAGTCAGAATAGCAAACATTCTCATTTTAAATTCTCTTTAAGATTCAAGTAAGAGTGGACCATGTGGTGGCCACAAGATTGTTGGAGGGACATGACAGAAAATGCTGGTTCAACTATCAAGGGGAAACAGTTAAATAAAACAAAACAAAACAAAGAAAAGAAAGAAAAAGAGATAACAGGAAAAGAGGAGAATATCTAGAAGCTGAAGAAGCAAGTGGCATTTCCTTTAAGGGCACTAGATGGTCAGTATTGGTTCCTAAATGTCAATAATTTATTTCACAGGACATTTATTCATGGAGATGCCAAAACACAGCTCATCAAATTCAAATTCTGTAAGCGTGGGTCAGGGATCTGGATTATTTGTCAGAACACTAGATAATGTCATTGAGGGTAGCATTGTCAATCCATATTGAAAATAAAAAGCTATGTTTATTTGTAGCTCTTAAAAGTACCATGTTTCCAAAACTTTACTAATGACACCCACTTTTGGCTTCCGTTTGTCTCTGAATCCAACATGCCCTTAGAAATGCAGAAATTAAGACAGAGTTTAAGAGTGAATGAGATAGAGGAGGTGTAATTCAATTTTTTAATTAATTAGGTTCTATGCTGAATTTTCATGTATAAAATATTCTTTCTGCCCTTAGACCTCCATGGGCAATGATACAATCAATCGTTTGTCGAAACTTGGAATATCAAACTAGGACACAACACCTTAGCTTTTACCCACCAGTTCGTGTTCTGATAAATTTTCTCACAACTAACCAGTCTGATGCTCTCATTTCTCAAATACCTTTTTGGAGATAAGTTTCCTCTTTGAGAGATTGCTGGGAATTCTCAAGGATAGGATTTTAAAGTAAATTCTGGGCCTTAATGCCCATTTTGCTTTGGGGCCAGCAAGACAGGTCATAAACTGAGAGCTGGAAATTTATTAAGACCAAGATAAATCTTTACAATCCTTTCCAAAAATCTCCATGCATCAGACACCTGAATCTAAGAATACTCCAAAGGAAATGCAGGTCCCTGTTTAGGTTGCTTACTACAACCCTATGTTTGGGCACACTCAAATCTCATGTTTTCCCAGCTCTCCTATTTCTGCTTCACCTTCTCTAAATAGGATCTGCTGAGAGGAAAGAGTTAAGCCTGCCCTTGGATATTTCATAGCTGCCTGCCTACTTGAAGAACAGTAGTATATTGGGCTTCTAGATAGAGTTATATAGAGCAAGATCAAATAAAGAAGTACCTCCCACTCATAGTTAGAAAATATACAGCCTTTTGCAAAATGTACAAAAGAGGATTCATAGACTCGGGAGTAGTTTTGTGTTCTCAAAAACAGAGCATTTCATGTAGGAACTTGAAAAGATGGAAGACTCTGTTAAGGCCAAGCCATAAAAACAGAACACTAAGTGAATTCATCTTGTAATTTGTTTTATTATCTCAGGATTTATAGAAAGCAGTTCTACCTAATGCACAAATCTTTTTTAGTTTTGTTCTCTTCCTTTTTTCCTCCCCCCTGTGTTTTAAACTTTCAATGATAGGTGGTCTTGGAAAGTGCTGAATTAAGACTTGGCAAAGCCAAGTCCTATTTTTTGGCTGTTTCTGCAGCTCTTACAGTCTCACAAACTATACTTTGGTCTGAAAGACCAAAGGAGAGGCAAAGCACACTTCCAACTACACTCATGAGTGCAGATGCACATATACACATGGAGACGCACGCAAACACACCCATGCATGTGCATGTGCACGGACACACACACACACACACACACACACACACTATCCTGTCACAGGTTGTTGTGATATAGTTTGCAAAAGTGCTGCTTCCATCACTCTACAAATTCCTCCTTGTGCCACAGTGCTCATATAATCTAACAGGGCACAAAGCCAAGGTGGCATTTATTTATTTATTTATTTAAGTACTATGGATTGAACTGACCTGCATTGCCAATTCTTTTTACTTTTTATTTTGAGATGAGGTCTCACTAATTTGCCCAGGTTGACCTCCTGCTTGGGATCCTTCTGCCTCAAGCCAGAGACTCTGGGATTTCAGGCAAGCACAACCATGTGCAGCAAGGTAGTATTTATTTTATAATGAAGGGTAAGAACTATACACCAACCTTCAATAATACTAAAACACTAGTGAATAATAATAATATTTTCACTGATACTTATGATTTAAAATATGGTTTTAAAGCAATTGTTTATTCATTTTATAACTGTTTATTAAAGCCTACTATGCACAAGCACTGTTCTAAGCTTTTGGGATGCAGTAAAAGCAAATTTTTCTCCCTCCTGGAGATTATATTCTAGAGAGTCATGCCATCCAAGACCTATAAGAATTTGTTATGCATGTTCTTTCAGGAGAACATGACTTTGAACCCAGATATTTTAAACCAATTTCTGTGCAATTTCTACTAGACAATGTTATTTTGCTGACAAAAATAATAATAATCAACATCATTTTTAAAAGAATAAAG
Organism: Aplodontia rufa; assembly: GCA_004027875.1. Lineage (NCBI taxonomy): Eukaryota > Metazoa > Chordata > Mammalia > Rodentia > Aplodontiidae > Aplodontia > Aplodontia rufa. The sequence continues at coordinate 32,252 of PVKS010004459.1, read as the reverse complement.
CAATTATGTGAACCTCAGTGAATGCCTTAGTCTATAATAGGAAATGTAAAAGTATACTAGTAAGTTCAGTAAATGGGTAAATGGTTCAGTGGATTACACCATTAATTTAACTGGTTAACTCAAACATTCCAAGAAAGTACTGAGGAAGGAGCCAAATAATCAAAATTCTTTACAGTATATACAATTTGGCTTTGCATATTTTGCCAAGTAGTTGCGATTAATTTTGTTTGACTTTACTCTATACTGAAACCAAGATATCACATAAGAAGGAATGTTTCCCATGAAAATTGTACATTACTGAGTCTCTACCTGAGTGCAAAATACTTTTAACAAAAGTAACTGATACCATAGCGTTAATTTCCTTTACTAAATGCTGATATTTTCCATAGATTTTGTTTTGAACATTTTTCGAATATTTATCACATTATCCTCAAAGCTCATACTGATCCAGTTAAATGAAAATATCCGTATTATGCTAATTTATTTTTAACAAAGACATGAAAAGTTGACTTCCATCATTGAGTTGGCCCAGCTTCAGAGGCACTTTCTAACTCTGCAAGCAAGTTATTAAGGTATGAATATATGCACATTCAGATCAGTAGGTAAGGTAGTCTGGAAGTCTTATAGTATTGTGCTTTATTTGCAGGCATGTAAAGAGATGCCCATTGTATCATTGAGATCATTCTCAACATGGGTGAATTTTGACTCCCTTTCTCTCCTCAGTGTTCTTCTAACATTTGCTATGCTTTTATTTTCAATGCTGAAATCAGTACTTTAGTGGCTGTCACATTAGCATTAAGACCATAGTTTGTAACAACACAGAGATCTATAACACTGTATTAAAAAAAAATAAATCTGGGACTGCAGATTAGTGGTGGGTGGGAGTGTAGGGAGGGAGCAGAAAGATAAACTCTAAAAATATACCAAAGACAGTAAGAAACTTAATATAAAAGATCCCAAGTCACTAACAAACTCCATGTTTATTTGTAAACAATAGATTATAGTGTAAATGAAATCTTTTCTGGAAAAATATATATAGCTTCACTTTTATTTTCTTGATGTTTTTAAGTTAAAAAAACATAAATTTTCCCCAATACAAGAATATTCTTGAGCACTGTAAATATGAGAGAAGCTTCCTTTACATTGCAGAGTTCAAAATGTTGGAAAATATGTAATGTTAAGATACATTGATATGCAGATAGATATGATAACATAGATCTTAAGATGAGAATGTACGGTGACAATTACTATACATCTAAATTTTATATTCTCTGACTTTCTCTAACCTTATATAACATGATTTGTAATTAATTTACACATGATAGAACTTTACAAGCCTATGCATTGTTTGCTGACAGGGCATCACGCCCTGGGCAGGATATAGGATTATTTATTAGGATCCCATCATGAGATAAAGACTCCATTGGTTATTTTAACAAAGGAAGTAGATAAAAAACATGATCACTAGGCTTTACAGAAATGGAAACCCCTGCATTCTAAGTACTTACTGGAAGAAGCAACAAACACATTTGGAGTTCAGGAAACAAATGGAAGAGGTTGGAATTATTGACATTTATAAGCTTGGATGGGCATCCTGCAGAATTTTGACCAAGATCTCTGTGTTGGGGACCCTGCTAACCCACAATGATGTAAAAGGGGTTCAGAGACGGCACTCTACAGATTTAAAAACTAAGATGACTGGTTCTGAAAAAGCTATGGATGCTGATTCTAGAATGAAAAATTATAAATGGAGATGAATAGCAACTTTTGGGATTTCAGCAGAAAAAAATGATTTTGACGGGGACCATGGTAATACACATAGTGCTCATCCCTTGCGTCTCCTGCTTTTCAGTCTCTGCATAGGCCTTAATGTCAGAGCCAAGAAGAAGACAGGAGAGGAATGGTTTTCTACATTTTCAAAAACCAAAATAGAGTGGGAGTGAGTTTGAAGCTGAGAGACAATAGCTTAGAAACTGGTGCAGAAGGAAAACAAACTGTATTAATTTGTCTGTCATAGATCATTACTGTTTGCAGTACCATGCTTGTAGTTTCATAACAGGGAAACAAGATTAGTAACTGGCAGCATTTAATAGCATTTAATATATTCTGTTTTCTATGCTAAGTGCTACATATCTGCTGGTTTTTCAATTGTTAAGACATAGAAAATGACATGGGAATCATCATGGACCATGCAGAGAGTTAACCAAATTGACACAATCATGGGTTTTAAGATATAAGTTCCCTTAAGCCACCAATTGATCTAGTCCTTTCTCTATAATCATATCATCTTAAATTATGCCTATTTGTCCAATGTTTCTCTAATTCACTTGTAGCAATGCGGAAAATCAGAAGGGATTGCTTATTGGAACTGTATGCCACACTTATATAAACACCATAACCTTTTAGCTACTATTTGAGAGAAGGTGGTATTATTTAAGGGGAAATGGGAACCTGCTAGATGCTGAAATTGGTTGACCTTAGAGGCACTTTGATTAATTTTTTTTTCCAATTCAAACCATGAGGATACAGTTAATAAATCCTCCAAACTGAAAATGAAGAAAAGGGAAGTCACTGAACTTCTAGAGAGGTCACTAAAGGACAAAGTAGGCAGATGATATTGGAAAGTTAGAATGAGGAGGTAAAGTATTAGTCAGTAAGCTAGTAATAGTTTAAATCTGGATTTATCTAATCCTACCAATTTCGTTTGCTCTACTTCCCACATAATCAAATGTTACTGGATAATATCCCAGGTGCCAAGGAGGAAGAACACCTCAGTATCTCTTATTAATTACTTCTTCCTTTGGCCCAAGTTTGCACCTGTGTTCTGATGACATACTGGGAAGAGATGAAAAATTTTTAAAAGTCAGCTGTTCCACATAGTGCCCCTATCCCCAGTTCCACTTTACCACCCTAGTCAATCACAGTAAAGGTACTCTTTGTGTTCTTTCAAGGACAGGAAACTTCAGTCTTAGTAATTGAAAGTGACTTCCTAAAATTCATATGCTGAGACTTCATCTGGAATGTGGCAGCCTTAAGAGATGGGGCCTTTAGAGGTTGCACTTCAGACTTTCCTACTTAAGTCTGGATGGCCCTGCCCTCATGGGATTAATTAATGAATTTACACAGAGGTATGAGGGGCCTGTGGGCCTTTTTACCCTCCTATCCCTTCTACCACATGAGAACACATATGTTTCGTTCCTGCACAATGTGAGGCATAGTGCAGAGTATGTGAGTTTCCCATGTGCTGGAAAGAGATCCTCACCAAACACAGAATCTGCAGGGCCTTGATCTTGAACTTTCCATATTACTAAAGTGTGGGAAAATAAATTGCATTATTTATGGATTACTTAGTCTGAATATATTGTCACTGCACAAAGATATCAAAAGAGAAACCGTTACCATGAAGTTGGTATGGCCATTACAAATATTCAAAAATACTGAAGCATCTTTGGAATTAGGTAGTGGGTAGAGGCTGGTCCTTCCAGGATTATTGTGGTAAGGACTGGAGAGAAGTAGAGATGTAACAAAAACCTTAAGCTTAGAGATTACTTAAATGCTAATGACAAAGAAAAGGTAGGAACAAGAGCAGGGGAGGCCATTTTTGTGAGGTATCAGCAGGAAATGAGGAAGAATGTATTGGAACCTTCAGTAAAGGCCATAATTGTGCCCATGCCCTGGTGCTTTGAGGAAGGTGGAACTTAGGAGAAATGAAACAGGATGTTTGGAGAAATCTCTAAGCAAAGTGTTGAAAAAATACATGACTTCTGAGAAAAAGGAAGGAAGGAAGGAAGGAAGGAAGGAAGGAAGGAAGGAAGGAAATAAATTATGTACAAGAAGGAAACTGACTCTACATTTGGAAAATTCTCATCCCGGACAGGTTGTAAGGAATCAAAAGATGTGTTTACAAAAAAAATATGTGTTCGTAGCAGCTCAATTTACTATAGCTAAATTATGGAATCAACCCAGATGCCCCTCAAAAACTGGAATTCTACTCAGCAATTAGAAACCTTTGAAGGTAAATGGATGGCAATGGAATAAACCATGCTGAGTGAAGTTAGCCAAACCCAGAGACTCAAGGGTGGCATGTTTTCCCTCATTTGTGGAGGCTGGAGCAAAACTCAGGCATGGGTGAAAGGTAGTCAAACTCATGTATTAGACCCAGTAAAGGCATAGCGACACATAATCTAGAGCAACCATAGATATGTGGTGGGGAGGGGAGGGTATTGGTGAGGAGAGGGGGAGGAAGAGAGAAGAGGGAGAGGTTTTGCAAGACAATCGATAATGTAGCATACTCTTTACCTCCCTGAGAATCTAAATAATTCTTATGCATTCATTTAATTATGAAAAATTCACAGTCTAAGCATTTACACTATTTATAGGGATGAAATATAAAAGAATCGAGAGATTGGGGTGTGGGTGATGTGGGAGTAATTCTGGCTTAAGAACAAATGCATATCATATTATTATTTTATATGCATTAGTGATTGTACAATATCTCAACTCCTTTATAAAAATTTTTAAAAAGATGTGTTCATAAGAGCATACCAAGTGGGGCTAGGCAAATATGCTGAAAAGAGATTAGTATAGCTATAAGGAATTCTGGTGTACTCATCACAGCAGTGCGAGGAGGACCATGAAGGCCTCCCAGAGTTCTTCAAGCCTGTCTTCTCCATCACAGACCAAGAGTACTGGGCTTTCTGAGCAGATACTCCCAAGGGAAGGGCCCAGGGTAACAATGAGACCAGGGGGCTCCTTCCCAGCAAGTCTCAAGTTTTCACTCTCTACCTCAGGCTCAGAGCTCTTTGGATGTTCCAACTGTGGCTCAAACTGGTCCAGGGATCTCTTGGGTCACACCTCCAGAAGGCCCATGCCAGGCATCTTGGTGGACCTATGGGGTGCTAACTGTTCAAGAGCCATGGAGGTATGGTTACCTCCTCCTGGTTTTCAAAGGACAACTCAGAGAGCCTTGGGTCTCAGGGCACTAACTATCTCAGGAGCCAAGGTGACTCAAAGAACCCATCTTAGGTCAATATCTAATGAAATCATGGCGCTGGGGCCACTCCTGAGACTTCCTAACTCTGGAGCCACCAGCATGCAACTCCAACCCATGAGATCTGCTGAGTGGTACCAGAAAAGTTTGTGGTGCCCCCAGCGCTTTAGGACCCCAACATCCTCCCCAGTGTGCTTTTGGAAGGGAGGACATGGAGTAAGAAAAGATCATTCTCAAGACTTCATATTTAATACTGTTTGCCTTGTTGGATTATGGACTTACTTAGGATAAATGATCTCTTTCTTCTTGCTCATTTCTTCCTATCAGAATATCTATCCTACCTCTATCCCATCATTGTATTTTGGAAGCATGTAGCCTGTTTAATTTCACAGGCTAAGTGCTAGATGAAAATTAGTCCCATCCTTATCTGCTTTAGATAATATTTAGATGAGACTTTGGACTTCAGCTTTAATGTTGAGGCTGGATCAAGTTAAAAACTTTGGGGTTACTGGGAAGAAATCGATGTAATTTGCATGTGAAAAGGACATGCAATTTTTGGAGAGTTAGAGTGGAATGCTACAGTCTAAATGATTCCCCCCACCTCAAAATTTGCATTAAAACTTCATCTCCAGTGTGGGGGTATTAAGAGGTGGGAGTTTTAGCAAGTGATGAAGTTATGAGGGTGGAACTTTTATGAGGCTAATTAATGTATCACAAGAGATGTGCTAGGGAGCAGTTTGTCACTTTTGCTTTCTTACTCTTCTACCCTGCACGAACATCTCAGTCATCTCTTCTTTCTCCACCATAAGAAAACCCATCAAGAAGAAGCAATATGAGGAGTGGGCCCTCAGATAAGCAATCTATTGGTGATTTATCTTGGACTTTCAAGTCTCCAGAATAGTGAAGAATAAATTTCTGGTACTTATAAACTACCCAGTCTAAATTGGGCTGTTATAACAACACAAACAAGTTATGATAAGTGTTTCATCTTCTTTCAAACAAAGAAACCACATGTCTTAATGTTCTAGCAATATTACATGAAAATATATAGCACTAATCCAGATAGTTCACATACTGGCAATATAAAATGTTTATATGTGGGAAAACTTCTCAGTTTTGATTGACAGTAAGCACAAAAGTCAGGTCACCCTGCCCAGGCTCAAATTCTGTCTACTCTACTAACTAATTTAATGGTGTCACGCAGGTTGATTTGCTAATCCAAGCCACAGGTTCTTTTTAGATGTAAAAGGGTTATTAAGAGTCCTAGTTCACGAGCGTGTGAGCCTCTACCAGGTCAGAGCATGAACAGCATTTAGCATATGCTTGGAAAACAGTAATTGCTTAATAAATGCTACCTCCCATCAGAGGCAACAGATGAATTTACTTGTAGAGTCACATCTTATTTTCTTTATTCTATGAAAGCCATTTATGGGACTAGTTTAATATTTGTAAGTTAATACTGGCATCCTTAGAAACAGATATTTACATAAAATTATGAAACATAAAACAGTGGAATCGATCCTTGTGATCCTTCTCTCATAGTACGAAGTTAGAAATCCAACCTAGTCACATCAAGTGATGCTCTCCTAGGCCCAGCTGGGTCACCTGTTGTACAGAATCCGCATTAACACTTCCACCACCATCCCCAGATGGCACCATTTTGAAAGAGGCTACACTTGACATTGTGCTATAAAGTGAACAATTTTCAAGAATCCTCTAGCATTTCTGGTCATAAACCACATTGTATAAATTCAAAACAGAGTCCCCTTACACCTCATTCTTATAAACTGTAATGTATTCAGCATGGGTTTAGTTTTGGAAAAAAAATTTAAACTCATATTTTACTTTATTCTATCATTATTGTTTTAGTCTATCAGGAAGATTTTATTGCAAATAAGAGAATAACAAACTATGATTTAAATAAACAACAGTGTTAAGTAATTTTCTTACATGATTGGAAGCTGGAGTCAGTGTTCCCAAGGTTGGCTCAAACTTGGTAATATCACCAAAGACCCTGTCAATATTTAGCCCTCTTCTTGTTTTTCTCTTCTTGTATCAATCTCAGACACTGGATCTATATCAGTCATACCTTGCAGATGCTTGATAGTCAATATCCTTAAATATTTCAGAAGCATCTGAAATCAAAATGAAAAAATAAAAGCTAAGTGAAAATTTAGTGAGGTGGGTGCAAACAGTTATCATGTTTAGTTTTCTCTATCATAAAACAGAGGGACTTGGAGAAAGCCGTTTAACCTGAACGGGCCAGAATTTTCTCATCTGCACAATGTGCATAGACATTCATAGGTCATCAATAACCACCTCTCTAGACACTTGTCACATTGCAGGCACTTACTACTAAATGAACCGAACAAACCTACAATGAGCGTGTAAAGAAATAAGGAGAAATATATGTGTGAATATAACTGAACAGGCCTATGGTATTCTAGGAAGTTTAAATCAATGGCATTTCAAAAGGGAGAAACTGGGATTTGACTGACTCAGTCTTGGGTACTTTTCTTTGCCAGGTGCTGATGGGACCTGGCCAATCCAGGCATGGATTTGTGTGAATAAGCCTTAGTGTTAGCCCTATCTCTGGTTCACCTAAATTTGTCTGAAAGGTAGAGCCAGATGGCTGAGTCATTCTCTAACAAAGGCCAACTGGTGATGGCTTTTCAAAGCCAGACTCTCTCTGCTTGGTCATCCTTCTTTTTTGTTTATTTTTTTCTAAGATCATCATAAACTAGGGACTTATTTTCCATCTATTGTGTCATTCCAAATGCTATACAGGTGAGTGATTTCTTGGGAAAGGTAACTTTAAGGAGGAAGCTGGAACAAAGACTCAATTATTGGGTAAAGGTGCTGAAAGCCCCAGGAGACCAGACAGCTCACTAACAGCAATCATGGAAATTCACAGTTACTGCTGGGCACATTGTCATTTAAGAGCAAGCCAAAGAGAACATCTAAAATGCAACAGTGGAGAGCAAACCACACAAGGCTGAAATCACAAAAGCATTTGGTAGAATTTTCCCACACACAATTCCCCTGTGGCCTGCTCATCCCTTCTTGGAGACAAATGTAGGTTTAGTTTCGCTAGGGCTCAGCCAGGGAACCCAGCTGCCAGAAATGTGCTGGTTGATGGTCTTTCTGGAAGCACTTGTGGGCTACTTACTTGGATCTGTTCAAACAGGGAAAAGGAAAGACCAGAGGAACCTTATTTTCAAGAGCCAGGCTGTAAGAACTATGTAAAACCAACCACCGGTAATAATATCCATGCTCTGCATTTACACGAACAGGCTTCCTGTCTGGAGGTGTTTGTCTGTTACTACTGCTGTCTCCATCTTGGATATATTTATTGTGTAATGTTGACTAAAAGTTACTGTTGTCATAGAGTTCTTCTTTGGTATTAATGAGTTTATAGGGCTGGGGATATAGCTCAGTGGTAGAGCACTTGCCTAGCATGTGCCCTAAGTTTGATCCCCAGCACTACAAAAAGAATATGTAAAAGAACTCTGAATTTTTCAAAGATAAAGAAAAGAAGATATAGTCAGTCGGGGATTTCTTACAGACAATAATTAATCTTTTATTTAATTTAGCTAAAGAATAGGTTGGCTGTAAGACACCAGTAAGACCAATAGATCACTCAATTTATCCAGATCATAATAGTACTTAAAATAAAAAGACATTCAGAAAACTAGTGCACTCTTTGTTTTAGGAGATGAGTTCCTAATATTGCATGAAATAACAAACTCCCATCACAACGGAACAAAGACTCTGGAAAATTACCAGCAAAAGAAGGGTGGGAATCTCAGCTTAGAAGTTAGGTTTCCACTGACAAATGGGCCACTCTGCACAGTGTGGATTTAGTCACCCTGCTTTCTGGATGGAGACACTTCAGTCTCAATTGAAAATGTCATCATTACACAAATCTTATTTATTATAACTGTGGGTGATATTTAATTTGTTAGAACGAGAGCCTATTATGTCATTCTGTTATTTTTAAGTCCTTAGGAATTTCACACTTACCTAAATGAAGGACTGATGTCTGGTATTAGAACCATTCCACTGAGGGCTAAGCCATTCCAGCAACATTCCTGACGTGCTTGAGGCTGACAGCGTGCCCAGACTATGTTCCAATGTTCCCGTCCCCTTCCGTTTCTGAATTCTGGGCTTGCTGTTTAGTCAAGCTCCCCTACCACCCCTGCAAAATAAAAAAATCAAATAAAATCCACAGAAAACACCATGCCAGTTTCCTTTGATGCAGTGCTGCAGAACAAGAAGCATATTAATGAGTGAAACTCTCAAAAGAAGCTTCAGACATTTTTTCAAAATGGAAACGGATAGGATAGCAGGAAGTTTATTTGCTACAATCCTTACATCAAAGATTCAAATTTAGATTTTCAGGATATTTCCAAGTGATTTTCTAACTTTTTATGCACTGAATAGTGTCCCCTTAAAATTTGTATGTTGAAGCCTTTACCTCCAATGTAAAATGCATTTGGAGATGAGAACTTAAAGAAGGTATTTAGGGTCAAATGAGGTCATAAAGGTAGAATCCTCATCCAGTAAGGCTGGTGTCCTTATAAGAAGAGGAAGAGACACTAGTGTAGACACACATAAAGAAAAGGTCTGGTGAGGAGTTAGCAAGAAGGTGGTTTCCAGCAGGCCAGGAAGACAGTCCTCTCTAGACCCAACCTTGATCTTGGAGTTCTGGCCTCCAGAAGTAGAAAAATAGGTTGCCATGGTTTAATCCACCCAGGCTGTATTTATGTTACAGCAGCCTGAGCAGACTAATATGTACAGGTAGTCACAGCACATGATCTGACATATTAAAGAAGATGTTTGTCTTTTGTAAAGAACCCATCCAATTATGAAACCACCTTGCCTGAAGCTATGAATAACAATGGCAGCAATTTATTGAAATCTTTCCTTGATAAGCCTTGCACTAAACACGTTAATTTCATAAAGTAATTTGTATTATAGTCTCTATTTTACAAATAAGAAATGTAGCTAAGGTCAGTATAGGCAATTGACCCCAAAATATTCCGAATATTAAATAACCAGCGTAGTAAGGTATAAAATAACATGTTTGTCAATCCTGTTACTTTCTGAGGGAAAGTCCAAGTAACTTTGTGCATTCAAAATTTCTTTAAGAAAGGTAAAAATTTTAAACATTCCACATTTCCAATGAAAGTTTTTTTTGGACATAATTTATTTTATAATACATTGGAGTTCTCAGAAAGGAAGACAACGCACATTCCTAGGAAGATCTCTGCTCTAAGCTATATACATGAAGGACTTTATCTAAGCATGTGGGAACTTGTTTTTATTTGAAAACAATTGTGAGATTATGTAGTTAAAGGATCATTTTTATAAATCTTTAATGTTGAAGATAAGCATTTTCATTTATTTACAAATTTTTACATATCTGTGCTTTAAAGTGGAATGCTAATTTTTTTTTTTTTTTTTGCATTCCACTATGGGCTTAGAGACTAACATATTTCCAGAAGGTAGGAAAGCTACTCTAATCTTATTTTTAACTTGTCAGCAAGTAAACGTCTAACAAATGTTGATTTTTTTCTCTGACAGCACTCGCTTGGAAGGTTCCATTTCTTTGATTAATATTTAAACACTAGGGCTTTCAAAGCAAATTTACAAGCTGAAATTACTAAAGCTACAATAAATACAGAAACATGTTACTGTTTTATTTTCTACATGGGCTAGAAAGCAAAGCCATTAAGAAAAAGTTAGAGGGGGAAGGAGAAATTTTGTTTCCAGTTTATTTTCTTCATTGGCCATTAGAAATTTACTAGTATAAAAGGGCAGAGTATGGTAATACAGTTGACTGGCTTTTGAGCTAATTGTTTGGAATTAAATACTAGCTCTATACTTGGTGAATTTATGACATCGGGCAAGTTATTTCCCATTTCGGTGACTCAGACTCTTCTTCTGTGAAATGGGGCAATAACAATAGAGCTTTAACACACTTCAATGAGTTACAACTGACATATTACAATGAACAGCTACTGCCACACAAGTATTACATATGTATTTGCTATTAACAGTCCCTATGAATAAAGTCCTGGTTTTATAGTATCCATACATTCACTCAACAAATATTCATTAATTCAACAAATATTTATTAAGTTCATACCATGCAAAGGAAATGTTCATACAGAGTTATATATATCATGGGGTTCACTGTCCAGAGTTAGCATCTTCATAGAGAAAACAGACACATAGATGGTGGATAGGTGCCTTCTTCTGAGTTGGCTTTTAAGACATGAAATTGGGAAGTTGCAATGAGATCAGGAAAGTCTTACTAGAAGGTTATTCCTGGACCTGAGCTTTGCAACTTTGATGACTCGGTTAGAAGAGGAAATGGAAGCTGTCATTCTCAGCAGAGGAAATAGCATGCAACAACACAATGGCTGAACAAGTCTTAAAAACCAAATAGAGTTAGGTGTAGCTTACCAAATGTGTTTGAAGAGGCCATGGAAAAGACCAAGCTAAGATTGTTTCCATATCTTCCTGGTTTTCTGTAGTGCCTTGCGGTCCTTTTCTTCTGAATTCAGTGTCTGAACTCTGACTGTGAAAGGCAAAGAAAGCATGATAACCTTTTTTCCCAGATTGTCCATATAGAGTCATTCCAATAAATAATTAGGTCAAAATTACCTTGGTTCAGGGTTAGGGTTGATTAGACCTCATCCAAAATACACTACTATCAGAGTGAACTAATTTCACCTGATTTTCAAAACATTTTCATATGCATCTTGAAGATAGCTAGACAAGTGTTAGTCTAAAAACACTAGCTATGTATTTAAAATTAAAGCTTAATATTAAATAGCCCCATGAAGTACCATACAATTTCACATCTGGTTGAAGAATATGCATTGTCTAAATTATGGAGATTTCCACAAATTAAGTGCAAAAGCAGCTCCAACTAATGACTGCTATTTATGACCTAGTCTATTCTTTGATGCATACAGAATTATTAAACTTGTGGGACACAAAACCCTGAATAACTACAGAAAGATTTGAGATGCGAGAAACATTTTAATCATACCAGTTTTCTTGTAGGTGGGCAAGGCCATCTTTTCTGGTGAGGCTAAATCAACAATATTAAAATGAATAATTTACCCAGCTCTGACTTGAAACTGACTCTTTTATGCCTAAGGAAAAGTAACAAGGACTTTGTTGCTCTCAACCCTGATTGCTCGTAATGCTCATTGATCTGACGACAAACAGTTCATAAATCTGTTCTCTAGCAACAGAGACAACTAAGGTGTCGATTAAAAATGACCGAACAGAAATTGGAACATGATTACCAAATCCATAGAACCCAGCACCATTCATTGACTCATGCACAGCTAGCTCATTGAGAAAACTAAATTAAACAAAATGCTCTTTCAAAAATATTAAAAGGTAAGGGACATATTATGAGATATTTGTGAGTCAGTTTTTATCTGAGACAAAAAGATGAGCTTCTAATTGGCAGCCCTAAGGATTCAACCTATACTCTTTCTAATTTTTCTTTCTCTCCTTAATGAAATAGTTCATAGAGTAAGATTTCATCTCCCAGTTCTGTTGACAGCTTGTACCATGAACTGATTTACACCTGATGTTCCTTTAATATTAGACAAACTTTTTTCAACAGAAGCAGCTTGCATTCTTAGGGGAGAAATCAAACAAACTCATCACATCATTGAGGACTAAGAGTTACAGCAAATCAAATCTGTCTAATGAGTTATATAGTCAGTCATAGTTTATAGGACACCAATGGAGAATTGGGATCTACAAAAGAGAAGTATGAGCTGCAAAGCAGTTAAAAGCAGTTAAGTCACTTGCCCACAGTAAGATAGGTCTTTAAGTGCCGAAGCTGTCAGTCAAACCCCCATCTGGACTCTGAGATTATCGAAAATGCACCATGTACAAATACTATAGTCTCTGCCTTCCAGGAAAATGGTAAGGCAGCACTTTCTGTTTCCCTGGTGGGTGGGCAAGGCCATGGGTTTGGTATTGGCCAATCAGTTACAAGTTTAGAGCCCTGCAGATCTTTCTGAATAAAACCTACCAGTGCAAGGGCAAGACTCTCCAAGCTCTTCTTCTGCTCATGTAACTGGAGAGGTTCTAGCAGGTGGCTTCTTACCAGCCACAGTAAAGGGAAGCTGCATCTCATCTCCAGCCAAGTTGTGACACAGCACTGGAATAAAACAATTTGTTTGAATCTTAATTTCTGGAATTTTTAATTTATTAGTCTCCTAAAAACAATCTCACCTATCCTGACAAATGTGGACCTAATCTGTGCCCACAATGGAGCACAGGAGCTAGGGAAGTCCTCATGGAGACATAGCAAGGGACATAGATAAAGCTATGTGAGAGAGCCAAGAATTTGACTACAAAGAATGAGAACACTTGAGGTGGAGAAGAGCAATTTAGAATTTCAGGAAGTAATGGAAGGTAGAAACTAAACATACTTGATATTTTGTGAGGATCATAAGAAGTAATTTGAGCTTAAGAAATGATGATCTATGATGGGGTAGAAATAGTGAAGTAGGAACTTAGTCAAAATATCTCCTCTCAGCATAAAAGGGACCTTGTAGATAAGTGAGTTTTTATGACCATAACATCATTTTTGGATATATTACACAATTACATAGATAGCCCCCTAGGATGCAAAGATATTGTTTCAGTCTCCTTTAATCTTTGCATTTTGAAATAATAAACCAAATACAGTGCCGTTTTAGGAACCCTCATGCAACTTCTCCACCTCCAAAAAAGGCAACTTATTCTAGCATGTATCCAGCAATGACTTTCAAAGGATAATTTTGGGAATCACTCACAGCATTTGACTTCCCATACCCTTTTAGGGTCCTAAATATCTTAGGGTGGACTTCTGGAAAAAATGAAGAGCCATACCCCAGGAATAATGAGCTACAGTAAGGCAGCTTTGTTGAAGATAGGCAGGTTCTACAGTTTCATCCTGAATCTGATCAGGTTCCTTAGATGTCATGGGAAAGGATCTGGCAAATGTGACCAAGCAAAGGGAAAAAAAAAGAAAACATAGCAACCAAGAAATTGAGATGGCTCAACCAACACGCCTGATGAGTGTAGTGTATTTGGAGAGGAGAAGGATTCCAATCTTGCCCATCTAGTAACCAATTATATCTAGCTTTCACTAGAGTTTTGTTGATCCTTATTCTGGAAGTCCCACAGGTACTCTCTGCTTCTTTAACATTTCCCTTGACACTGTCAGCTAGGTTGGGCACCTTTAATTGGGGCTGCCACTAAGCCCTGCACATTTCACTATCAGTCTGTTTGGCATATTGCATTATAATTTGTCTGTTCCTCTGTCTGACTCTTCTCTGAGACTCAGAGATTGAGAATAGGGTCTTTCACCACTCTGTCCCTAACACCCAAGACAGAGATAGACATAAAGTTCTCCAAAGCTCTTTTATTAAACTAAGGAATGAATACACACACTTGAAGCTCAATGGCTTGCCTATAGATAAGGTAATATACCCTCCATTGCTCTACAAATAAGCCTCACGGGAAGTCCCACTTTGAGTGTTGCAAATACCAGACTTTCCAGTGTCAGACTCCGTTTCACATAAGATATGAACGTGTCACTTGCTCCCAAATCACCTCAATTAAAAATAAGGTATTACCATCTTTGTTTTACAGATGAAAAAAAAACTATCAGAATGAATATGTGATCTAAGGAAAACAATATTTCTTAAGAGGAAAGAACATATGATCTCCTATTGGGTGAATTTATTGCAATATTAGTTAGTCTGGTGATTCCGAAGCATGAGTAATACTTCTCTATGGCTTGTGGTTCCAAATAATGCAAAATAGCATATTCATATGAACTCCTATAGCAATCACATTCTCTTGATAGAGATATGTTAGAGGAATTTCGTAACTTGGTTATACTATTACATCTAACAGCAAAAATAGGGAAATGTACTTTGTAAATTCAAATTCCATCTCTACACAACTTATGGCAATATGTCTGTGACCAGATTTTCTCATTTGTAATATAAGGAAGATAATATTTACCCCATATGGTTGTTGGATTATAATAATGAACAGTTAAGATTTATGTAGGACAATATCTGCACAGACAATTTTCCATTGGTATTAGCTAATTATTAGTTTCTTCCTTGTAAGCACTTGAATACAAAAATAGAAAAAAACTCAACTTTTCTACATATTTTTGTAGGATCAGAAATTGTGACTTACTGTGCAAGATACTTCATGATTTAGAACACCCTGATTTCTGAGCCCTGCTCACTGAGCTCCACTTTGCCATGCCTGATCTTCTGCTATATGGAAGTGTCTGCATGACTGAAAGGCTTAGTCTTCTGGGATCTTCACATTTTGAATGGCTGGTCCTTTTTCATGGAATATAATCTCCCCTTCTTTTACCCCTTTGCTTGGAAAAATCCTTTCTGCATTTTAGACTCAAATAAACCACTGGAGAAGACTCCCAAGTGCTTCTGTCAATCAAAGCTGGCTAAGAGCCTCTTCTAAGTCCTTCTGCAGCTCCTGTGCCTACCCCTATGATCACATATGTCACCTGATCTGAGTTGCCCCTGTGCCTGTCCACATCCCCTGCTGGACAACAGCTCCCCCCTGGGCAGGATTTGAGGTCTGACCTTTTCCTTTGTCACATCCAGCACTACAGCTCCAATGTCAGAGCCCTCCACAAACAGGTGTCAAATGAATAAGTGGGCACAAGATATCTTTCAAGTGGATTAGGTCATCCTTACAAGGTTGCCTGAACTAGCAGTTCATGAGCATTTTTAAGGCAGGACAAATCAGAGGGCAATGGGAAGAAGAAAGGGGAGTTTGTCACTTTCTGCAAAGCCACAAGGTTCAAGAGTCTGATGTATTGATGGAGCTCTCTTTCACCGCCATTCCATACTGAACATAGGACAGAGCCTGCTTGTAAGCTTGCACACAATGGTGGCAACTATAATAGCTCCACCTGGTCTCCAGAGGCAGAAATGATGGCTCAGTGATCTCTGATTGTTTCAATGGCAAAAAAGTGGTAGATTGGGGCTAGAGAGGGGGCTCAGTAGTAGAGCACTTGCCTGGCATGTGTGATGACCCAGGTTTGATTCCCAACACCATACACACAACTAAGTATTAGGGAGAAAAAAGATGAAAAAATAAAATTAACCCTCCCTCTCTCTTTTTTATTATTTTAAATTATTTTTATCGGTGCAATATAGTTGTACATAATGATGAGATTTGTAGTCATGTATTCATAGATGCACACAATACAGCAATACAATTTGGTCAATACCCCTCCACCTACCTCCTCCTGTTCCCCAGATAACTTGCCTCTCTTTCTTGGTCCTATATTTTTCCTAAAATATCCAAGTACAGTTACATTATTCTTATACCTATGAAGAATATTTTTATATACATGACTATAGCATATATAGTGACATACTTATAAATGCTTGGAGTGTACCTTGCTTGAACTCATTTCCAACATTTCCTCTTCTCCTCCCATTCTAGAACACCTTGTTATTTTTAAAAAAATGGTACAGTAGAATCCCCACCCACAGAGAGTGGGATATTGCCTTTAAGTGGCCCACTCCCTGGTAGGAAAATCACTGTTTCTTTGTCTTTAATTTCCAAGACTGGGCATGTGAGCATCCCCTAGGATCTGTGAACTGTGTTAAACCCTTTAATGTATTTCTTTTCTACTTAATTTAACCAGTGTTGGGTTCTGCTGCATAAAACTTAAATGTCTGAGCATTCTGATAAAATAAAATTATTTTACAGATGAAGTAACACACAAGAACTGAAAGTTCTGTAACTTTCTTATAGCCATATTGCTAGAGAATCAGAACTCGAGACCACCTAGCAATTCAGTGTAGAGAGTTTGTGCTCAGCACAATTCTCACTTTTGAAGGTAACCAATAAATATTAGTGTGTTACTGTTGTTTTTTAAAACATGACTTCCACAGGGTCACAATTTTAAAATCATGTTTCATGAAAATGTTTTTATACAACACAATGCAATCATTTAAATAACAATTAGGGGAATTTTATAGCTCTGATTTAAAAACTAAGGAAAAAACCCAAAATATATTTCAAACTATTTCTACAGTCCACATCTTTTGAAAAAAATGTTTGTTTTAGAAATAAGAACTAAAATAAAGAAATAGGCTGAAAGAAGAACTGTATAGCTATTAAATAGGTCAGAGTCTAATCTTTTTCTTTTTCTGCTGTGGAGGAATTTGGTGGTCTCAGAACAGTTTTTTATGATGATGTGATTTTGTTGCTAAAAGTTAACAAGAATTTGGAACTTACGTCTTTGAAAAGAATTGCCCCTGGAATGGATATTCTTTTCCATCTGTTCCTGGAAAACACCTTTGTTATGATGTCCTCAGATAATTTATTATGAGTGAATCCATTTCCCATAACTAGGTCTTCTAAGACTGCATATCATTCCAGAGGGATAGCTTTAATGTGCCATTTATTATTGCCTATAATGCTACATCTTTCTTTTTCCTCTTTTACTTATTAGGCATCAAATATGCTGGCCACTTTACAAATTTGCTGAAGTACTCTAACAGCCCAGATCAGTCAGTACATTGAAACGCTTCTCCCACTGCCTTGGCTGGCTGAGATTTGCAGAGTCCCCTTAAAAGTTCCAAAGAGCTTCGAAAACCAAAGAGGCAACTTGAGGGCCACAGCATCTGTCCCAGCTGTATTTCCCATTTTTCTCCTGGACTCCAGGAAGCACTTGAATTCACAAAGCTGCCGAGACATATATTCCCAAACTTGGGATTTGAGTTACCATGTAACAGCGTCCACCAAAGTCTCCTTGGACTTCTGAAATCCTCCAGTATCAGCAAAAAAGAGAACACATAACCATTAAACAAATTAGCCTGAAATATTTTTAGAGGCTATGAAGTGGTTGTCACACATCTGGAAAAAGAGTCTAGTGAGGAGGGTGAGTCTAAGAAAAGGAAAATATTAACAGAGCAGATCAAGGAAAAAGGGGGAATAGAAAAATAGCAAATTAACATGGATGCAAAGTCTTTAGTGGATACTGCTTTATTTGCAGAAATAGATAGCAGGGACCTCTGCCAGAGGCCTTGTTCCAAGGCACAGAACTGTTGCACGCCTGTCTGCCTGGTTCTTACCCATTTAGCCAGTTCCCTCCCTGTCTCATCAACACATTTGTTTCACACCAACACCTCTGCTGCATTACCAATAGTGCAGCCAAGACAAAATAACCCTAGTGTGGCACGCGGGTGTCTCTTTCCCTCTCTGCATGTTCTGTGTCTCAGAACCATGACTATTGCAAGTGGATTGGCTCCAAGTTAAATAACATCTATAATTTATTTCCTGAGATTTCATAATCCATGAGACACTTATGGGAAGAAGCATAGATTCGTCACATGGACTTTAGAGTCACAAGTCCTGGGTTTAAACCCAAAT
This sequence comes from Aplodontia rufa, assembly GCA_004027875.1. Classification (NCBI taxonomy): domain Eukaryota; kingdom Metazoa; phylum Chordata; class Mammalia; order Rodentia; family Aplodontiidae; genus Aplodontia; species Aplodontia rufa. Next base: position 13,795 of record PVKS010004459.1, on the reverse strand, counting down.
TTCATCTCTCATCTGCTTATTAACTTTACATGTGTGGACTTCAGTTTCTTTATCTGTGAAATGCCATTGGTAGTGATGCTATTTCATGGGTTTCTTGTGCATATTACATAAGTGAATTTATTTTAAAGTTCTTAGTACAGCATACTGTCTTATATGTTAAATAGTTGCTATCCTTATCACCTGTGTCTCCCACAAAGTTTCTATCCTGCCCATCTCTCCCTCGGTGGTCACTTATAATGAATAACAAATAATTCTCCATTTCAGGAACTTCAGTTGTTTGAAGTTCATGTCAAGTTCTACTTTCAAACATTTCTTCCACTCATCAGGCACCCCTCCCATTGCACCTGCTTCCTACCTGAGAGCAAATTCTTTATGCCTTAGTCTTCTGCAGCTAAGTGGATTGATGGAGTGAGAGGGAGCTACTCTGAAGCTGCAGCGTGATAATGGTTGCCCACCCAACTGGTTTTCTAAAATGCCTTGAAATGTACATTTAGAATGTGTGACTCTCGTGGTATGTAAATTATACCTCAATGTAAATGCAAAAATAATCACGTCAACGATTGTTGTCAAAAGCTCTCAGTATAACCTTTAGGAGGCCCAGAGGCACTATGGAAAAGAAGCAAGTATTAAACTGCTCCATTTCTCTTGGGGATTTATTCCTTTTCTTTCTTATTTTTTTTTTGTTTGTTTGTTTTGATGGCCCAGATATTTACTTTAGAAATAGTGACACCATTCCTTGGCTAAGTTCTGGGCTTACGAAATCAGGCAGTGCTTCTCAGATCTGTAGTAGGATATTTTCTGGACTGAAGAGCAGTGAGAGTAGCAAAGGGAATAATTTTGAGGACTCTGGCACCAGCCACCATTTAATTGAGTGAAAATGCCAAGAAAAAACACTAGGTGTGTCAAAAGAAGTGGAAGATCTTTTTTTTTTTAAATAACAAGTCATAACTAGGTCTATGTAATCCTCTAACCTGCTTTAAGATTCAGTCATTGAGAAAACCTTAGTAAAGGAAATTACTATTACTAGGAGCAAAGTTAATTTTAGCAAAACTTTTTTTTTGAACAAAAGCATTCACTTTATGATAAATGGAGATGATCTATAAACTAAAAAAAAGGAAGAAGGAAATCCAAATTTATCACCTAACAGATGACAACAATAAGCTTCTGGCCTTAATTCTGTGAAGAGTTTTCCTTCAAATGCCAATTTTAAAGAAACATTCAGCAAGTCCCCTCTGAACTTGGCATGTCTATTTGCACTTTGGCAAATTCTCCATATGTTCAAAGGACAGTTAATTCTGCTAAGACTTGTGCTTGCAGGGCGAGAGGCTGATTGCAGACTGGAATGCTAGACGCTGGCAGGAAGCACACGATTTCAGTTAAGACCAGAACAGCCCTGGATCTGACTGTGCTTGTGTGCTGACTCCAGGAATCCTTGGCAGATGTCATTTGGGTTTGGGAACTATCAAAAGACAGATATAGAGGATGTATTTGAAGGAACCAGTAAGTTCATTCATGTTTTTGCTCTCATCTTGAAGCTTTATTTTACTTAAAAAATAATGTGTCATCCTGTTTAAGCCTCTGTAAAATGCCTCATTACTGCCATCTAATCAAGAAGTAGGCTCCTCCACATTCTCTATGATTTGTGTTTCAAAGGAGTTGAAAGTTGATCTGGAAGATCTATGGGTCTCTGGGGAGAGCAGCATCAACCTCAGGGTCTGTTCAGAAAGTCAGGGGACACAGATGGTGTCCGGCTGGAAGTGTGCACGGCTGCTCGGTTGTTGCTTTTGCTCTATTAAGAGCACTGATAAAGCAGGTCTATCTTCCCCAGAAAAAGATTGGCCTCTTCAGACCTACAGAAGCAAAGGTAGCCAGATCCCGGATTTACTCTGAGTTAATGTTTACCTGAATTATTGATTGCCACGTGAGATACAAAACAGCTGGCAACTGCTTTTCTGATACTTGTTCTTTGAGTTACAAGAGCACAGCTATAAATCCAAACCCAAGAGGTTTTCTTTCATCTTTTCTGCTTGGGAAATATATCTCTTCTACTGAATTGAACCTGGGTCATTTTAAATCAATTACTAATAAATCTGTGGTGCTTTTTCTTTCTTTCACTGAAAGAGAATGTGGCATTTTAGGAATTAATTTTTTTTTGTCTCGGGCTTACTTTTGTCTAAGCTGCTCAGCTGTGACTTCCCGTATTTATTTCATAAAATGATTGATTATTAAAAGTTTAATGGATGGGCTGGAGAGGTGGCTCAGTGTTAGAATGATCGCCTGGCATGTGTAAGAAACTAGATTGGATCCCCAGCACCAAATACACAACTAAGGGGAGGAAAAAATAATTAAAAGCTGAAATAAAAAACTCTCTCTTTAAAAATATGTTTAATGGATTCTCAGATGCCTTGAGGTATGGAATGTTAAACTTCACAGTGAGCTAAAGTGATTCAAAAGCTCATGCAGATGTTAACAACCAACATAAAATCTACTGAATGGCAAAATAGAGTGTCCGGGTCATTGTATCTTTATTTCATTTATTTCCTTATAGCTCTTCTCACTACAAAATAGTTTAGAGATGGTATGCAATAAAAGGCATGTTCAATAAGACAATTCCCATTAGAATAAGAACAGGAAATTAAAACAATAAATTGAAGAATGATGTAAATATTTCAGCCACTGGAGATGACAGACGTCATATTATCATTCGTTTGACTTTTGGATGTGAGCTTCATTGGAAACCCAGGAAAAAAAATAATTATACTAATTTTCATCCCATAGAAATTAAATACAGCCTTTATTTAAACGAAATATTGTCTTGTGTTGTACTCTAAAACAGAGGCTCAACCTAAATATGTAATCCTGATGTGTACACAAATCAATGTATATTCAAAATAGACACCAGCAGCTACTGATTCTGAATTGCCAGAAATTTGCATCTTTAGATTAAAAAACATTGTTGAAAAGGATTTAATGGTGCAGAATTATAAATAGGAGACATCATTAACAAATTAGATTTGTCACTAATCATGATTTTATAAGAAATACAGAAGTAAGCCTTATTTGATTGTTTCTGGGATCAGGGATGATGATGGCCCTTCCCATTACACTGAAGCATGAATAAGTGAATCAGGGGCTAAATTAGCAAAGTCCATGTGTATGATTTTCCCTTTATTTGATTTTAAGCAAGGATATAATTAGACTAAATAATGGAATGATCCCATGAGTTCCTAGAACATATTTAATGCCTCACATTGGAGTGTTGTATAACATATAATTCAAGAACATACATTTCAATTATTAAAGAAGTGCCCGTAAACTTTAAGTAACTTTCCTGAAACCAGAGACCCAATATGTTTTATTTCTATTGCAGAGTCCCTGGTACCTCACAGAGGTTGCGGCCCATATCAGCTATTTAAAAGACATATTGAATTGAATTGAACCATATTTCTCTTCAAAATAATCTTTAATTTCTTGAATCATCTAAAGCATCAAGGAATATAAAAATCATCTTGGACAGAATTTGTTTTTTTTTAAAGTTCAATTATTTCCCAGTTCTAAACAGAGAAAGTTCTTGATATGGCTATTAATGGAGTTAAGATGTAAAAGGAACCGTCAGATATCTGATTAATCTTCTGAATAGAAATTTTAAATGTTTTATTTCTTGAAAAGGCGTTATCTTCAGAGTGCAATAATTTTAACTACACTTTGACTATTATTAAGCTGTTATTTCAGATAATTGTCAAATGATCACAAAGCCAACCAGAGCTCACACTGGCCTGTGACTTTCTGGGCTTTTCAATCTGGATAATAAATTCTACCTTTCCATTCACCATGGCTCAAGTGAGCAATGTTTTATGAAAGGAAAGTACCATGTCCATTTGTTCAGTATCAGGAAATATCAAAATTATCTGTAAGCCTGAAACATATCACAATCCTTAAATAGCTGCAAAAAAGCCCTGAGTTTTCTGTAGTTTTGATTTCTGTAGAATATAATTCCAGGAACCACAAGCAAACAAAGCATCTCATAACGTCACTACTCTTGTGGCATTTCATCCTGTTTGATCTTAACCCTCTAAGATAAGAAGATATTCAAGGGGGCTGGAGCAGTGACTCGGCGGTTTCTGCCCTTGCCTGGCACTTGGAAGCACACGGGTCCAAACCCCAGCATCACGTACAAGAAGAAGTGTGAGAGCAACAAAGGCCACATGAAAAACTAAATAAAAACTGATTCTCTCTCTCTCTCTCTCTCTCTCTCACTATCCCTCTCCCTTGAAAAAAAAAAAAAAAAGAAAAGATATTCATCACCTCTTGTTGTAGACTAATAAATGTTTGGCCAGAATGTTAGGAGAGGACAGTGGGATAGAACATGGCACCTTCTCTAGGAATAGCTCAGAGGCTTGTGTGGTAAAACAGCACCCCCATCTTGGTGGCTGCCATGAACAAGGTTTATTTCTTCTGCATATGCTTCAACTGGGGCTCTGTCCAACATCACTGCCATCTGCCCACTGGAACTAAAACTGACACAGCAGCCACCATCTGGAAAATTGCAATAAGTTGTTGCAGGGAAGAAAACTTTGAAGGATCTCACATGTCAATTAATGTTCTATCCCAGAGGAGAAATAGACCACATCCAACTACAAGGTGATTAGGAAATTTAATCCTACTATGTTCCTGAGAGAATAACACTTTGTTGTTCTATTTCTCTGTCCTCTGCTCTGCCAAGAACCTTCTGTCATACAAAATTCATATATTTCTAAGAAGTCTAAAGAAGTATCTGAGGAGGTCAATGCAGATAGATAGAAGTGGTGGTGAATATCTCACACAGGCAGTTGATGGTAGGTAAGGGTAGGAATGCCAAAGTCAGACAAGAGCTTCCATGATCAGTGCTATAACCTGCACACTGCAGAAGGTATCATACCTGTGTGGAGCAATCTAGTGCCTTGCCTTGCTATGTTCATTTTAACCCTAGTAACTTTCATTTCCCCAATGTTAAAGCTAGTATAGAAATATTACTTAGTTTAGATGCTTACAGGGAAAACTAAGTAAGACAAGACATTTCCAGAGTTCTTCAAAGTTCATAGTAAATCTTTTAATGCAATTACTACTTAGTATCGTAAAGTTCGTTATCATTCTGTTCATCATTAACAAAAAAATAATTCTCTGAAATTTTGATTATTTCCTCATAGGCGGCCAGAAGTCTAATTACTGGATGAAAGTCAATGAATTATTTGAGGGCTCTTGATTTACATTTGTATTTGGGAATAAGTATACTAACATGCATTCCCAGCAAGAGCCATAGAGAGTACCCATGTCATTGTCTCCACGTCTCTGGAATTTCAAACAACTTGCAAAGGATTCCTCACTGCTAATCACTGTATGTTCCAAATTCCACCATTAGAGTAATTAATGCTTTTATTTCCTGAGGTCAGATGTTTTATTTGAATGGACAGGAATGTCAGCCTTGTGTATTGGAACTGAGCCGCTATCCAATCAGCTCACTCAGAGCTAAGCCTTGTGAAGACAAGACCGCCACATAATTTATGGTGGCAGAATGAACTATACAAATTTCTAAGCAGAGAAATGCACATCAACAAGAAAAGCATCAATTAAGACAAGCAAATAGCAAAAGCCTGAAGATGGAGGTGTAAAAAGGGACTTGACAGTAATTCTGCTTTTTCGTTCAGTAATCTTCCTAGGGTCTGTTCAGACCTCTAGAACTGGAACAGAACAAACTTCTAGACCTATGTGGGATATTAGTTATCTACAGATCTGAGATACAGTGAGGACAAATGGGTAGCTCCCTGTGAGACATATAGGCAACAATGAACCCAAAAAATTGAACTCTTTATTTATTCCATTGACATGTAAGTATATTTGTTGAGCTGTCTATTCCAAAGGTTACACACGCGCGCGCACACACATACACACTGTAACAAGCAAAATATCTGCACTCCTTTAAACTAACCACAGAGACCCAAAAGAAAGTGTCAGTATTTCCCTTCTGGGTAAAAGTCTAAGGGAGCTAGCAGTTGTATGAGAGGAAGGTATTATTTTCACAGTGATTTGATGAAAGACTTTCTACCTTTGCAACCAGAACACCTGCTAGAAACGGGTGAGCATACTGGAAGACAACTGCAGAGAAGAAATACATTTGTATCTTTGAGAACTCTGTGCTGACTCTGTCCAATATAATTATATTTTGTTGAAGAAAAACTCCTGTTGCTCCTTCTCACCAATTAAAAAATAAAATTTCTACTTTACCCTTTGAGGAAGCAAGCTCAAGTGCCATTGTTGCTTCTGATTACTTGTCTAAGCCTCCTTTATTTAAACAGTTGTTTGTCAAACAAGAGCAATACCAGCGCTGAGCAGTGGCTCAGTGTTTCGCTGCTTGCCTGGCATGCTCAGGGATGCGGGTTTGAACACCAGCCTGAGGTACACAATGAAGTGTCAAAGCAATGAAAATCTAAATAAAATTGATTCTTTCTTTCTCTCTTTAATTGTCTCTCTCTTTAAAAAAAAAATAAGAGCAATACCAAGACTCTTGCCTTATGGGCAATAACTGTTCTAAAAAGCAAGTCCCCAAATATGGTAACACTTCACAATTAATCTACACATCAGCAAAAAAATAATTTGGAAAAATCCTGGGAAGTTATCTGTCATGCAATATTTTCAAATAATTCCTATTTGTGTTTAACAACTGCAATTACTCAGAGATAGACCTAAGCTTCCGGTACTTTTCTTTCTATGAATGTTTTATTTTAGAATCTTTTATTACCGGTAATGCCCCTTCAGTATGTACATGTGTATGTGCACGCGTGCACGCTCATACACATACACACACACAGACAAGCATGAAGAATATTTCAAGCATTGAAGTTCTGAAGAGATTTTCACAGGGTCTTGCTTAAAATCAAACGTTATCATGGCTCCTAAAATTAAATCCGTTTCTGTTTGGAATCTGAGATATTACACATATTAATTAGCCCATCTGCTTCTGACAAAGGCATCCCAGGAGCCTCAAAGCATTAAATCTATGCCCTGAGTCATTCACAGAAGGGACCTGGAGATGTCAGAGTGGAAGTAATTGCAGATCATCGTAAGTGTGTTAATATTCCATGGAAATGAGTTTAGGTTGGCCAAGCCTGGAGTATTTTTTTTCCTTTTTTTTTTTTTTAAGAGAAAGAGGAACAGTGAGAGAGAAAAAGAGAATCAACTTTATTTAGTTTTTCATGTGACTTTCGTTGCTCCAACACTTTGTAGTGTAGGTCATGCTGGGGAAAGTGCCATGCATGACAGGAAACTGCCATAACCACTGCGTCAGCCCCACTACAATACTTTTAAAATCACTTCTGTCTGTTCACAAATCTGGGAAGTCAAGAGATGGAGAGCTCCAACACTGCAAGCAAGAGTCAAAGGCAAAAGCCGTCCAAGTGCTTGGTGATACAGCTGCCAAAGTTTCAATCATTACTTTGGGACATGGAGTGTATCAAGGGAATGGGCGAGATGGAGCTGTTTCTCAAGCTTTTAACTGTTTCTTACCTTATAGAGCTGAGTTTCTATGAAATGAGCCTGGCCAAGATCTGCGCAGGACAGCACAACTGCAAACTTCTCCCAGGAAACCTAAGATATTTAGAAACTTTTCACTGAAGACCAATATGTAGAAATTCTATTTCTCCTTTTGGAAATGTCTATGAGGCCTGTGTCCCAAAACCTGGAGGTCTTTTCTGTGTTGTTTTCCTTCTTCTTCTCCTTTTGCTTCTTCTTGTCCTCCTCTTTCTTTCTCCCTCTCTTTCCTCTTCTTCCTCCTCCTTTTCCTTCCCTTCTTTCTCTTAAGAAATGGAGTATTACACTGAAGACCAAACGTTAATGCTCAGAAACCACCATTTAGGCATCCAGTAATGTAAACAACAGGGGAAATAATGTTGAGTTTATTTAGGAATCTTCTTTCCACTGAAGTCACCTATGTGAATTTGCCAAATACTAATCACATATTTATGATTACGGAAAATACTAAAATATACTAAAAATGTATCATTACATATCAAAACCCATTGAAAATGATAAATTTCATCATAAAGGATGTGAACTTTATATAAAATATTAACACAAACATGTATCCCCATGTACACACATCAATACCTGAGGGTTGCACCAAACTTATTTCATTTCTTCTAATAGATTTTGTTACTTTGCTGAGTTAAACATAGTTTAAAATGTATTTTTAGAGCCCTGCTTTCTGGTCACCATGACCACTAGGCCAGTTGAATCTATGAAAGCATATTGCAAGTTTTTGTTTGTGCTGCTTTTCCTGTCCCCCCGTAATAGACATATCTTGAGCATCTGGAGAGAATGTGGTTAAAGCAGTATCTTGATTTAGCATCTCAAAAATTGCTGTTCAGTTGAGTTTCACTCAATAACTTTACCAGCATGAAAAGGCCACAGCCTGTCCTTCATCTAGTTTCCAGGTAAGGGATGGTGGCATTTGCCTTACAAACATTTGAGTTCTACTACCTTTGTGTATTAATTAATCTTTCCCAGATCAATCCAGCCGCTGCCTGTGATTTCTTCTGATGCATAAGGGTCTCTGAGGACACATGTCATCTACTATATGTGCAACTTACACCTTCATGTTTTTTTTCTTAAATATCTTGTTATTTCACTTAGAAAATGACTCTCCATCTCTCTCATGTATATGCATGTGTGTAAAATTTCTAGCACTCGTAGATTCCCAATTTAAAAAAATTAAAATTATAAAAGGGATAGAACAGAGCATTGGAATTTAAAGACTTACTTCCTTAAATTCTACTATTTTTACTTTTATCATTAGTGTATTTTTTATTTTTTGCATTTTTTTTATTAGGTGGTACAGTGATTGTCTTAAAATTGGGCCAAACGTAGTATTGCAAGTTGCCAAACTAGCAAATACTCTATTGCTTTTCTAAATGCTTTCCAGCTAAAAAAATTTTTAAATCATGTTGAAGAGGACTAAAGGATTTACTTGCCTATAGGAACAAAGCCAAGATTTATAAGACACTGATGTGTTCACCATGTGTACACTCCATGCCATGAAGGAACTTAGATCCTTTGTAAAGGTGCAGAAGAATACCATATCTTTAGCTTAAGCCAAGTGACTTTGCTACCAGGACATTCCATGATGTGTTATTCAAACCAGTAGCAGAAAGAGACCAGAGGATGGGGCTGGAGTGGTGGTTCAGTGGCTATGGTGCTTGCCTGGCATGTTCAAGTTACACGGGTTCAAACCCCATGACCCACGTACACAACTAAGTGTCAGAGCAACGAGAGCCATGTGAAAAACTCAATAAAAATTGATTCTTTCTCTCACTCCTCTCACTCTCTCTAAAAAAAAAAAAAAACAGGAGATGATAAGGCCTTTACCTAAGCAAGCTTAGTTAAAAATGTTACTCCTGTTCCTGGTATATTAACAAAGAAAAAAAATGATGACAATGGCCTTGTCCTGGTTAATGACTTGTAAAGTCTGAATCATGTCACGGCAGTGTTGATGTTGGAGGGCACGACTCACAAGGGATAACACAGGCCTGAATTAAGGATCCAAGGAAGATTTGAGTTGGCAATAAGTTGAAAATACCAGGACTCAGAGAACAGGGGTCAAGGTAAAGAGGGGTAAGGAACTACAAGACCAAGTATGTCCACATGTATTTGAAGGCTCCTGGCTCCTCCATGCATTTGGGCGCATTTGGCCCATGGCTAACAGTTATACTGACTTTCTTTGTTCTGTCTTGCTTCCTCTCTTTTCATACATATTGGCATGCATTGGATTGCTATCATGACAATGAAGATAAAAAAATCCATGCATGTTGTTCTCAAGGGATTCTCTAGCTAGATACACATTTTTCAAAATGGGGAGTTTATTAATTTGCAGAGAAAAACATTCTCTGCTACAGTTTGAGACTAAGTTCTTAGTCCACAGACCCAGCTAGAAGACAGCAATCTCTAATTGGATACTTTGGATCTACAGTGGTCGGATGGTGCTTGATAATTTCAGGGCATGAATTATATCCCCAATTCCAGGTCTGCACTGGAACACCCCAGAAAACCCCCCCAAATAACATAATATCTATCTCCATTACCAAAATAATATTACAACATAGTGACTACCAAGGTAAATGGATGGGTATCACCATCCTGAGAAGCAGTGAAGAAGTCATTAACAAAAGTAGCACAAGGATCAGGAAGCCATGGCAAAGGCAAGGGATGTTTAAATAAACAGGAACACCTTGAACTGGATTTAAGCCTTACTAGGTTTCAATAATGAGCAACGTTTTCCCAGATGTCTTGACCATTCTGCATTAAAAAAGTGCAGAGGATCATAGGACAATAATTTATGATGATAAATTTGTTTGATTACACTTCCCAGGTGCTGCTGGGTCCAATTATCTTGGTGCTAAAATACCCTCTAATTGGGTGTGAAACAGATATCAAAGTTAATTACACTGTACACCACTATACGGGCTTGAAATAATTAAGAATGTTTTCATTTCTCAACTGGCCTAGAAAAAAATAGTACATGCATTTCAAGTTTCAATCCTCAGAGATTTCTGTGAAATTCATGATATCAGCAAGATATGAATTTATGTAAATTTCTAAACCTAGAATCTTATTGAGACCATAAGCCTCTTATCATAACCTAGATACTTTGATCTACAAAAGTATAGCTATTTGTGTTTTACCAAGAGCATGTGCCCCTTGAAACTTGAAAAACCACAATATTATGGGAAGGTCTATTTTTTAAAATACCTTATATTAGTCACTTTAACATACTAGTCATTTAAAAGCACTTGGGGGAACTCATCGTAACAACAAATATTGGATTATTGAGGTCAGCTGCATTACAGAATATTGATTATATAGTTCATGTACAGTATTGGGAGAGTTGGAAGATAAATACTGAATGGTGCCCAAGTCTAAAACGAAAACCATGGAAGTAGATTAGAGCTGTATATTCCTGTCACAAGAAGATCAAGGCAACTCCTCCTTAGAGGAAAATCAAGATGTACCTCTCAATCTCACTTACGTGTGGAATAGGAAAAGAATGAACTCATGGAACACACTAGAATCACAGTTACCATAGGGTGGAGGGAGGAATGGAAAGGGGAGTTGCTGCTCAAAGACAATAGAGTTCTTAATAGATTGTACCTGTAATTGAGATCCATTACATGCAAGATTATAATCAATAAAGTGAATTATACTTTTCTCAATAAGAGAATAAGACTTTCTGTGCATACAGAATAGAATACGTCTAAGGCCCTGCAATAGGACACATGTGACTTTGAAGAGTGCTTCCACCAGAGTGGCCTGAGAAGGTGAAGGAAGCTATGGTTTCAATATGCTGTTTCTGGTGCTCAATCCTCCATTCCCTCAGTCCCATTCTTAACCCTAGATAACATCCCCCTAAATTAGCTTCTTTTCAGAAGGCAGGTACCTGGCTTTTACCAATGACTGGCAGTTTGGTGCTGGTCAGTTCATATCGAGTCATAAAGAGTAATGTTTTTCCATGTAGCTGTCCTCTCCTGACCCAGACTTGCTTCTTCAATGTCGGTAGGGTCTCCATGACAAGATAGGACTCCATAAACGGGCATGTTCTAGAAAGCTAACTTGAAGTGAAAATCTGAAGGTCAAAACAGATCTGTGTTATCTCAAATTCTGTGATCAGGCAGATTGCATTATAGTTGGCCTTAGATGTGTTTTCTGAGCCTAAAAATAACTCAGAAATGAAGACAATCGTCTGTCCAAAAACAACTTTTATAAGACCTTATTTAAAATGCTTTTCTTTTTTTATTGAGAAATTTATTTGTTGAATAATCATACAAGTTTTTAACAAAATAATATAAAATATATATAGATTCTGAAGATTAGATTTCCCCCAAGAGTGCCCCCCAATTACCTACCTTTATCCCTCCCTTCCCCTTCCCACAACATCTCTAAAAATGTATTTGTATAACATTACACCTTACATAGATTTAACACAATATCATAGACCACCTTTCTCAATGGCCAGGGTCTAGTTCCAGCCTCCACAGGTCGAAAACATTCGACCCTTGGTTCTCTGGGTTATGCTGATTTCACTCAGCAGACTGGTACAGCTCCTCTGGAAAGCAATGTGGAGAATCTTCAAAAAACTAGGGATGAGCCCACCATATGATCCTGCTATTCCTCTCCTGGGTATTTTTCCAGGGGATTTAGTATCAGTGCATTATAGTGACACAGCAATATCTATGTTCATAGCAGCTCAATTCACAATTGCTAAATTATGGAAACAACCCAGATGTCCCTCACTGGATGAATGGATCCAAAAACTGTGTTATATATATACCATGGAATTATACACAGCAATTAGAAAACAATGATATTGCAGCCTTTGAAGGTAAATGGATGGCTATGGAAGAAATTATGCTGAGTGAAATCTTTTTCTTTTTTTTAATGAAAGAAAGAGGGAGAATGACAGAGAGAGAGAATGAGAGGAATCTTTTTCTTTTTTTTAATGAAAGGAAGAGGGAGAATGACAGAGAGAGAGAATGAGAGGGAAGAATCAATTTTATTTTTTCATCTGGTCTGAATTTTGTTTCTCCAACACTTAGTTGTAAATGTGGTGCTGGAGTTTCAAGCTGGGTCCCTAAGCATGCCAGGCAAGTACTCCAACCACCTTGACACTGCTCCAGCCCTTAAAATGCTTTTCTTTTTTCTTTTAAATGAGAAGGACAGTGAGAGAGAGAGAGAGAGAGAGAGAGAATTAGTTTTTTATTAAATTTTTCACATGGCTTTTATTGCTCTGACAGTTGTGTACATGGTTCTGGGGTTTGACCCATGTACTCGAGCATGCAGGGCAAGCACCGGAACCATCGAGCCACTGCTCAAGTTCCCCTAAAATGCTTTTCAATAGCAAGTTAACAGAGTTGTAATTTAAATTGTCTTCTTTCAATTTACTGAAGGAATGTATAGTAAGATTCAGAAGACATATTCCTTTATGTTTTGGCAGAAACTTAATGTGTTGGTCTTTAAATTGTGCAATTACAGGGTATGGGCCTGGTAGAACTGTAGTACATGCAGCTAACTTAAATATATTAAATTTTAAATAAAATGATAAACACTAGATTATAAGCTGCTGGTATCCTAGATCATATCTTATTAGCACTATGAATGTGATAGCTTAGGGAAGAGTAAGCTTACTAAATAAGAACAAGAATCAATAATTGACTGAAAGACCAAATATACTTAGAGTATATTCAACAACCTAAATGTATTCTAGATTGATCCTAAATATAAAGTATAGACTTTGGGTGACAATGATGTATCAATGTGGTTTCATTGCTGACAAACACATGATTCTCATGGAGGGTTTTGAGAATGTTATGCTTTTATGGAACCAATGCAGAGGAGAGGGATCATTGTACCTATTACTTCAGTTTGCTTTGAATTTAAAATTGCCCTAAGAAATAAAGTCAATTTTTTTTGTTATTCACCCAACTTTATTATTTTTTTTTAATTTTTTTATTTTTGAACAACCTTACAAGATTTTAACAAAACAATATAAAATGTGTATAAGATGTATATATATTCTGGACATTGCAACTATCCCCAGGAGTGCCCCCCCCCAATTACCCTCCCTTATCCCTCCCTTCCCCTACCCATTATAACTCTAAAAATAGTATTAGATTGTAAAGCATTACATCTTATCTGAATTTAACTCATGTTTCTAGACCAATTTTCTCATTGTCCAGGGTCTAGTCCCCACCTCCACAGATGAGTGGAGACAATC